>JARQTG010000305.1:0-93894 GCA_030142615.1 Syrista parreyssii
CATCCAGAGGTGCTCAAGAAATTGTTTCATGCATCCTAAAACATGTTAAAAATTTAAGAAGTGAAAGACACATTATAGCTTACAGTGACATGTGCACCGGCAAAATAGAAACATCAAAGTAGCTTTAATGTGGTTAAAAATTGTACAAACTTTGGAAAATAATGTGGAAATCATAGATCACAAATTTTTAATATCAGGACATTCGTTTTTACCAAATGATAGAGATTTTGGCGTGGTAGAAATGTCCTTAAAAAAAATAATTTACTGTTCGTTCCCCAAGATTATTACAAGATTATTAAAAAGTGTCGGAAAGGTAATAATTTTATTTTAAATGAAATGAGACAAGAAGATTTTGTATCAACAAAATTATTAGAAGACGCAATTTTTAAAAGGGTGAAAAATTCTGATGGAGATTCGATAAACTGGTTGAAAGTATGTTGGATGCGTTTTGTCAGAAATGAACCGTATAAAATTTTATATAAGACATCAATGAATAAGAATGAAAATTTTTAAATCCTGAATTTATTACCACGTCGGGGTAGACTAAAAAAATTCGAAAATATTGTATTGACACCATTGTATAAAAATATCAGACAAATTACAACAGCAGAATTTAAGGACATAATTGACCTATTACAATACATACCACCGGAACATCATGATTACTTCAAATCGCTTACACACGCACAAAATGTAGATGAGTAGTAAATTGTTTTGTAATAAATTTATGTTTGTAATTTTGTACGTTATGTAGTTAGAAAATGTTTTGAATCGCATAAATTATGTTGCCGAAGTGTTTTAAAGATATGTTAAATAACGTCGTATTGTTTTTTTTCAATTTGCAGCATCTTAAATGATGTTGAATGGACTTAGGCACCTTCAAATTTTATAATGAATCTGGTTATTAATTTTGAAAGTGGCCTAACTCCATTCTTGATAAGAAAACGCATATTATTCACTTAACAATTGCCACTATTTTAATAGGAACTATAAATTTAACACCTTTAGATACACTCAAGCAGTATGACTCATTAGTATTCTATACGTATATTTTTAAATTCATTGAAATGCAAACCCTTAAATATCTCGATTTGAAGATAAATGGAGTTAGGCCACTTTCAAAATAAACGGCTCATTTATTAATGAATTATCTATCATTTTTTAAATTCCTGTTTTTATAATTTTCTAAATCTACTTTTATGAAGATATTTGTTCAATGTTCTTGAAACTTTTTATACGTAATATAGAACCTTTTTAAGAAAAAAGATACAAAATTTGCGACTTTTCAACCATTCCTCCAAATTAAAAACGAAATTAAAAAATGTAAGAATATTCTTTAGTTTTATAAAAAAAAAAATAATTTTTCTGAAAAATTATTAAACATTTTTTAAAACTAAATTATTAATAACGTTTTAGTTATATAGTTATTCAAAATCAATGTTCTTAGTATATTCAGTAGAATTGATTATTTAAAGCTCTTTCTCTTGTCGGTAAATACTCAAGTTTTGATCGAATCTTACTTTTGGTTGTGAAGGTATACGTGAAATATCCTTTAGTCAATATACTACACGTTTCTGTCGTGTAGCTCTCGCGATGGAGCGAGACAGAACGAATAGAACGCAAATGACAAATCAAATAATAATAATCATCTGTTTATTACCCGTTTATGCGGGACAGCGCGGGCTCCCACTCCGCTCACAAACATAACTTATATCTACTTATACCTATATCCTTACACTAAATCAAAACCAAAATCCAAATCACACACAAAAACATCGAAAAATCAAGAAAGATCAAGCAAGAGAAAGAGAGCCACACTTCATCCATCTATTCATCCATCCCCCTACCTCCGCTTCCGCTGCACCAACACTACTACCCTCCCCATTCTTCCCCCCTACTTCCCGCCCTCTCCACTCCTTCGCCCAACCGTTCTCCCAAATTTCCTCTCCATCTTTCTATTTTCTCCATCCAAATTTCTCCTAAACCTTCACCTCCTAACACCTCCTCCCTTGCTTCTTGCCAGCCTTGTTCCCTACCCCATGCCGTGCACACTTCCCATACGTGCTCCCATGTTTCCTCCTCCACCCCGCAAATCCTACACATTCTTTTTTCCTCCTTCTCCCAGTACCTGGTCCCTCTCATCTCCTCACCCAGCCTGAACCTTGCCACTCTCTGCCATCTCCCTTCCCCCCATCGTTTCTTCAAATAGCCCGGCACCCCTCTTCCTTTTATAAACGTGTATTCCTTATTTCCCTTCGCCTCTACCACCGTTTTCCACCTTTCCTCGTCCTGCTTCTTCCTTTCAATTCTACCCAGCTCCTCTCCTCTCATCTCCCCCTCCGCCTACTTTCTCACCACCTCCACCGCATTCCACTCTCTTCTCTCATCTTCCCAGCCTTCGCAACCCCTACCTGCCCGTGCCCTCTTCCTTATCTCTGCTCTGCACCACCTCGCTAACTCTCCTCCTCCTCCCTCTTCTAGCTTCTTTTCATAACCCAATGCCCTCAACCCCACTCTCCCTTCCAACACATCCCTCTGCAACTCCTTTTTCACCATGTAGCCTGGCACCCTCCTTGACACCCCTAGCACCCACCTCATTTACCTCTCATGCAGTCGTTACACCGCCTCCCTCCCTACCCATCCCCAGATCTCTACACCATAGCTTACCACCGGCCTTCCTCTTGCCTATATCCCACACCTGTCCCATTACTTTTGCCGCCTTTTCCACCCTCTCCTCCACTTGATCTCTTTGACCTCCGTTCGCCCTCACCACGTACCCAAGATACTTATACCTCGTCACTTCCTCTATTTCTTTTCCCATCCACCACCACTTCGTTTTCTTTCTCCTGCCTCTCCCTGCCCTACATCTCATCACTTTCGTTTTTTCCGTATTCACCTCCAGCCCTTTTCCCTCAATATACTTTTCAAATTTCTCTATCATCCCCTTTATTTCCTCTTCCCCCCTCGACGGCAATACCAAATCGTCCGCGTCCAACAACAAAATAAACAACAGGGGGCTGAGCGGGCACCCCTGCCTCACTCCCTTCATTGTCCAAAACCCCACTCTCACCCTTCCGACCGTCTCCTTTAATACCTCTTCACATCTTCCTACAAGCCCCTCTCTCTCCAATCTATTCCTCATACTCTCCCCTAACATCACCCTGTCCACCGAGTCGAACGCCGCCATCATATCCACAAAAAGTAGCACCAGATTACTATTTCTCTTTCTTATTTCCCTATTCACTAACCAATTTAATGCATAAACATTATCCATCGTTCCCATCCCTTCCCTAAATCCCGCTTGGCTCGGTGGTAGCATCCTTTTCTCCTCCGCTTCCTTTTTCAATCTATTCCTCAACACCCCGACGTACACCTTGTACGCCGTTTGCGTAAGAGTTACACCTCTATATTCTTCCACCGTTTCCCTATTTTCCTTCTTCACTACTGGCACCACTATCCCTTGTTTCCATCCTTCCGGCCATCCCTTTCCTTTCCACACCTTCCAGCACATCTTCCATAAGCTCTCCACAACATTTCCTCCTACATATCCCCACACTTCACTTGGTATTCCATCCTCCCCCCGTCGCCTTCCCATCTTTCAGCTCCCTCACCACCTTTCACACCTCCTGCTTTGACAGCTCCTCCTCCCCATCATCCCCCGTATGCCTCTCTGTATTCCCCACTCGCCTCTCATCCACACCCCCTAGCACCCCTTTAAAATACGTGTCCCACCCCTCCATTTTTATACTCTTATTCCTACCCTTCTTTCTCTTCCTCCCTCGGTTTATCACTACCCACGCTTGACTCTCGGTCCGTATCCCATTTATCTCCATCTCCCACCTCCTAGCTTCTTCTTTTTTCTTTCCTTCACACATCCCTCTATACCTCCGCTTTTCTTCCTTGTACCTCCTTTTATTTTTTCCGTCTCTCCTCCACTCTAGTAACTCCTTCTTAAGCCTCTCCTTTCCTTGTATACATTCCTCGTCCCACCAACTATTTCTCTGCTCCCCTTCTTTTTCCCTCCCCCGATTTCCTCTCTGCTTTTCTTATCCGTCCGCCAAACTCCTTCCAACCGTCCTCCACCTCTTCCTCCCCCCAACGCCAGTCTCCATACTCCTCCTTGAACTTTCGCACTCCCTCCTCGTTCCAGCACCCTCTCCCCACCCCCTCTCCCTTACCCACCCCTTCCTTCTTCCTGTGTCCCCCTCCTCTTCCCGCCTTCACCCATAGCACCACCGGCATGTGATCGGAGTCTACTTTACATTCTACTTCCAGCTTCTCGATTTTGTCCAACGCCTTCTCCCCAGCCACCACATAGTCAATCACTGATCTACCCCTTTCCCCCACGTACGTCCATTCCCCTTCCTCGTCCCCTTTCATTCCCCCATTTAAGATCCCCCAACCTCTTTCCTTCAAGAACTGACACCATCTTCTCCCCTCATTCGTCACTACTCTATCCTTCGACTTCCTCCCACTCTCCTCCCTCCCGTCCTCCTCCAAATGCCACACTCCACCTTCCGACCCCATTCTTACATTGAAATCCCCCCCCCCTCTATAACCACCCTCTCTTCCCTATCCTCCTCTTCCATCCATTTTGCCATCATATCCTTTTCCTCTCCCACCACCCACCACCAGTAACTCCCCAACTTCACTTTCCATTCCATCCACCCTTCCTCACGTTTTTCAACCTTGCCTACCTCTTAACCCTCCTTAACCCCCATTACCATTCCCCCCTTCCTCCACTTCTTTTCCCGTCCTGTACCTCCCACTTAAAGCCTCTTTTCTAGTGCTCTTTAATCCCTTCCCACCCTTTCCTGTCCACCAACGTCTCTATTAAAACCACCACTTCCCAACTTCTCAACCCCTCCTAAAACTCTTTATCCTTATTTTTTACTCCAGCCATATTCCAAAAACCAATTTTTGTCGTATACTCTTTCCTTTTCCTTCTACTCTCCTCTTCTCCCTCTCCTTGCCCAGTACCCTCCGTGGCCTCCACCCGCCTATCTCCTTCTGCATTTTTTCCTATTCGTTTCCCGGCGCCCTTCTCCATCCATCCTACACCTCGTTCCACACTTTCAACTCACTATCAACACATAACTTCATATAATACCCCCCCCCCCCCTACCATCTTCCCTTTCCTTCGCTCCGCATCCGCTTCTCTTTCTATAAACCATTTTACCCTTCGCTCCCGTTGTGTTAAGTCGTCCTCCACCCTCTCCTTTTCACCTCTCAGCTTCACCTTTGCCTTCATCACCTCTATTTTCTTGTCTCTTCCTTCCAACTCCACTAACACCATCCCTCTCCCTTCTTTGTTCACCCCACTAATTTCCTTCATCCCTTGTATCCCTCTGACTACTCCCATCTTCTTCCAAATCCTGTCTATTTCTCTCTCCCCGTTCACCCCCTCCCCCCTTTTCACTTCCTTCACTACCACGTTCTTCTTTCTCTGCTCTCTCTCATCTCTATCCATCTTTAGTTCCATTCCTCTTAAATACCTTTCCACCTCCTCCACCTTTTCTTCTCCCCCCCCCCCCGTTTACTCTGCCCTCCCCCAACTCCCCTACTTTCCTTATTCCCCACTTCCATTTTCTCTACCCTCTTTTCCAACTCTACTATCCTATCAATCATCGCCTCCCTTTCCTCCTCCCACCTCTTTATCAGCTCCTCCCTTTCCCTCTTCACTTCCCTAGCCATTTCTCCTATTCTTTTCTTCACTTTCCCGACTTCCCTCATCATCACCCCCTCTAATTTCTCCGTTAGCACCTTCAACAATTTTTCTGACCCCCTATCACCCCCCTTCACCGGCGATCTTCCCATCAATTTACTCCTCTTAAACAAATCCTTCTCCTGGTCTACCCCCCCCCCCCTTTCTTCCTTCTCTTCTGACTCTAAGGCTTTTCTCTTTCCCACCAGTAACTCCTCAATATTTCCCTCACTCCCCGCTCGCCCCCTCATCAGCCTCACCACATTTGTCGGTCTTCCCCTTTTTTTTCCCTCGCACTCCTCTTTCCTACCTACTTTCTTCTACTGCGCATGTCACTCTCACTACAACCTAACCTCCAAAAATTTCCCGTCCCTACTGCCACAACCCTCCCTTACTCCTTCGCTCCCTTTACTAGCCTATTATCTACCCCTACTATCTACCCCTACACAACTCACCGTCCTCTATACTTACCGGCACCTTCTACCCTCCTACCACCTCTACACGCACCTCCAACACCCTCTTCCTATTTCCTTTCACACACTCACTCTACACACCAGTCACCGGAAACGGAAGTCTGACAAATAAAATAAATGAGCACATTAAAATTATTTTTATTTAATGACTTAAATATTTGTTTACACTAATAAAATATTTTTTAAATTAAATAAAAGTGTTCCTTTAAATAAATAAAATTGGATGTAAATTCAATTAAATATCTCCTACGAACGAATGGTATTTTTGTCTCTCTACCGTGTAAATATAATACTCTATAATTTTGTGGTATATATTTTCGCATCAACTTATGTGTAAATTGTGCAGAAACATACGACGCAGCTCTTGCACGGTTGGAGAAATTGAAAACCGCACTCTATGCATACACTACAGACGTTGAAGGAGATCTGAAAATAAAAGCTTTGATAACAACAGAAAAATTTAAGAAAAAATCAATGAAGGATTTGTTTGATGTGCCAAATCTTGGTGGTGGTGATAAGGCTTGGGAGCCAAGTGAATCCGAGTGTAAGTTTTTAGTTTAGTGAATAAGTTAACCAAAACGAAATATTACAGATTTTACATGTGCTATTGTAATTGGAATTTCCCTATGTACTGAATTACCGTGTACTTCTATGATTTCTTTTTCAGCATTGAGTGAACGAAGCTCATCATCAAGTTCTCCGCAATCGGTCGACAAGTTGAAGTCGCATAAATTGAAAAACTCAAAGCCGCCGATAAAAAAACTACAAAATCCAAGACTGTGAAGAAAGTAGTTGTGTGTCAAACCTTCAAAGAAATGCAGTGGAACGGAGATATCTTTCAGAAATTTACGACTGGATGTTGCTCATAAAATGACCAAGAGCACATCTGTGAATTTGTCGTCAACAAATGGTATCTTTACAATTTTTTTTATATTCTCGACTAGTTTTGGTAAAATTAAAAGTTATATTGTTTTCAAATGTATTTTTATTATCTTAAATATATTTTATAGTTACGCCTTCCGCAATACACGACTCCGATAACAATAACGTCGAAGCCACAAAAGAAAAACAATTGAGAACCGTGAGTCCGGTTCGTGTCGGCTCATCGAAGCCGTCTTTTCTCTTATCCAAGACCGATGAAAATGACAAGCAGTCGTTTCAAACGCACCGGCAAACGTCGAAGAAATCTGCTGTTTCAAACAATTATCGAAACCAATCAGTGCCACGGAGCAATTGCATTATTGAAAAGACACCGGCAGATATGGAACATCAAGAGGAATTCATCGATCATACAACTGTGGAAAAGGATTATCACGAGGTAATTTAGATATTGATGACATTAAAAAGCATTTTTCTGCAAACTCTGAAATGCGCTGGAAATAATCCCGTGAATGTTATTGTGTTTCTTTTTCCAGATACTCTATTCTTTTTAAAAGTATTGAAAGGGTTGAGTAGTCATTTGCAGGATAATACGACCGCAATAAATGCACTACACGACTGTCTAAAAGAAAAGAACATTATAGGCTCGCAGAAACTCACAGTTGTCCAATTTGAGAAAGAATGCAGCCTGATGTTGCCTTTCGATACGCTCGAGAAATTTCAGGAATTCGATAAGAAGTTACAAGAAGTCAAAGTTTCCAATGAAATACTGGTGAGTATGTTGCACCAAAAATCATAAATTAGAAAATGTCTAATTTCCATACGGTAGTAGATACACACCACTCCTGGCCGTCACAACAAACCCCCACCACTAGCATAGAGTGCATCGCGTTGAGTCCCCCCGTGCTGCATTATGGCGCCACCCCCTCGTCTATGTGTCCGGTTGTTCAAACGTCGCCAAAGGTGGCCCTCCTGCCCCTTCCCCATGTGTGGCCCCCATCATGCGGTCCTAAGGCCCGAAATCCTGCAGCGTCGCTGCATGTCCCCCAGGGGGGGCGTACCACGGTCGGTAATTATGCAGTGGTCGGTAACTTTTTAATTACCCTAAGGAGGTAACATGGTAAAGTAGAACACAGTTGTTTTTTGTAAGTAATACCTTATAATATAGAGGTATCGTATGCATTGCTGTTTATTTTTCGATACTTTTAACTATCGATGGGTGGATATTCAATCCCTAATATTTTGCTCGGGATGAACCCTCCACGTGCAACGTAGCTGCTGCTGGAATGTTGGTACCCTCTTTTGCTCAACGTAGCGAACGATGCGCAAATACGGCTGGTGTGGGGGTACCACTGTCTCGACCAACCCTATGAAATTCCTGCCCGCGTAAACCCCCACTACATGTACCTCTTATTTGCAACTATGCAAAAATTTATGGTCATGGTGGGGAAAAAGATGGTGACCCGTGAACCATCTTCGCAGCATCTTGTCTAGTAGACTGACAACAAGTAATAGGAGCAAGGTCAATTAAAGAAAAAAGAGTAAGTGAGAGTGGAAAAGTGTATTTAAAAAAAAAGTGGTATGTATAACTGCGTTAAGCTGAATCGAATCTGGTACCCTCTTTTTATTTGATTAAAAAAACTATATCTGGCATCTTTTATTTTTAATTTGTAGAGAAGTGATCGGACTGATTAACGAGCACACCAGTTTTTGCAGGACATTAAAAAAGAAAGTGGTAGGTATACCAGCTTGAAGCTAGTACCCGTTTTTTCATTTGATTAAAAAAAGTATTGCCTTTCTATCGCCTCTCGCGCTTATTTGTAGACATTGACCAGCAGCAGCAGCAGCAGCATCAGCACCGCAGTAATACAGACGGGCCCGCCTATTGGAGCGGTAGGTGTTATAATTTTAAGACCATACGTTTATTTAAAATTTTTTGTATTTAAAACATTATGACACTTTTAATATACAGAAGAAATGGCGTCACGAGCGGGTCCCGAAAGGGGTGAGGACGGCGTAGGTGGGGACCGGGACACCCCATCGCCCAGGCCGGACGACCTGTTTTTCGAAGCCCTACATAACGGCCTCTGTCTTTACGGTTATATATACGAACACAGGAATGAGGAACTATGCATCGAGTGCGTGCTCGCACTACCCGCGCACGATCAGGCTGCATACACGTCCCACACCATCCATTACCTACTGCTGGATACCATGATGGTATTTGATGTGGGGCGTTGTACGACGTGCCCTGGCTGTGTGCTGTATTACGCGGGGCACAGGGACTCCCTGGTACGCTACGGCTTCGGAGAGGTTATATTAGCGTGAAAAAAAACTAGCCTTATATACACCGGCATTACATTCATTGTTATTATACGTTTGTTCACTTACACACTAACACTACACTTATTATTATTATACGCTATTTTAATATATAACCTATTATTATTATTGCTTATATACTATTTTTTTATTATTATACATTATTTTAATTTTATTTACTACTATATTATTATTACACCGCTACTATTATAGCAATATATACAGTTTATAATAAAAGAAAAATTAGCAAAATTATATCTTTAATTTATATAATTAAATGCACAGACCGCTCACCTTTTCATGAAACAGGTCTTAACTCGAGTAGCCTGATTTACACTGCGAATATTGCATCCTACCATCACCGCTGTAGATCTTGTTATCCTGTGCATACCGCTGATCAGCCAAACGCTTCTTTCGCACAAAAGCGTCGTAGTACTCTCGGACGATTCTATCGTTTTTCCGCAAATTCGCACTAAACACATTCTGGAAGGCATGCATCCCGAAGCCGCAGGTTTTCGACCAGTTTCGTGGTATTCTATCAGCAGCGTAGACACCCGTCGTATGCGACGCTATACCACGAAGCCCTAGGTAGAGGTCCAACGTGTTCATATATGCGGTCCGTTATTCCGAAGCCAGAATTCAAGACGCAAGGCGTTGTTCAGAGCACAGGTAAACGGTCCTCGCGATTCCTTACAGGCGTGAACGATGCACTCGTAATGGTCACGATTCGGCGGGAAGTCCTCGTATGGCGAGTTATTGGGAGTTTCATCCAAATTTATAATCTCCCTCGCCATAACGGTCTGCAGAAAAAGCACGCTCTCCGGGCCACGCGTGTATATGTTCCGTGAAATACTGGCTATATTTCGGAGATTGGCGTATAACTGCTTGTACGTTATACCGCCGTCGAAACACTCTAGATCGTGCTGATAGCGGGTCATGGTGTTGTTCTCCCTTCTGATCGTCGGTGGTAATTCGTTGAAATCACAGGGCGGTGAAACGATCCGATAGCCTATGTATCTTCTTTCCACAGCCACGACGCCGATTTCCCGCAGAGCCAGACGCCCCTCGGAGTCTTTGAAGTACTCGATATCGATGACAAAATCCATGGTAGCGGTGCTAACTCGAAGGTGTCCAACGAGAAACTAAAGGCAATGCTAACGATCACCCGCGATACCGTGTGCGCAAAAGATGATGATGACGCATACCCTAAATAGCTGACCAATGTATTTTTTTCTATTGTTTATCCGCTGTAATCTACGACGATTTGACGCGAGGCGTCGATCTCCAAAACGTTATCGTACTCCGCGTAGACAATACAGTTCACGGTGGCGGCCAACGGTTCGTCGAAGCGCACCTCGATTCGTACGCTACCGTGCTTGATCAGGTTCCAATGAGTGTTGCTGTTTGCCGAGAGATCGGGTGTGAGATCGAAAACGAACAGGCAGTAGCCGTCGGCGTAAGCGTATCGAATTACTCTCGTTGAGGAAGTGTATACCCGTGCCACTGAAGAGGTGACATAATAACGAGGCTATGCATATTTTGTAAGATAAATGAAACAGTCGTCTTGATCGGAGCTGTAAAGCTACGTAGAAGCTTAGGATCACGAGCACTGTATACACCACAATGCCCACCACAATTCAGGTAGAATATCTGGAAAAATATGATCTGATAGGAATAATGGCACAATGCGAATGCGCTCTGAATATTCTTCGCGGTAACGTACCTCTCAAACCGACTCAAAAACGCCGCTTACCGAAAACACGCACCGTTGCTGAGACGTTTATCCAGGCCCGGTTCCGCCCTCTTCTCCGGTGTCGTCAGGTCTATAAATTGAAGGTAAATAAAGTGTTCAGTCATATACAATGCGACGATTAACAACGGTCATCTTGTTTTTATTAATGGTATTATACATGATTGTATATACATTTGTACAATTTTTTATTATAACAGTTACATAAAGCCGTATGGCAGAGATCCGAAACGACCGTCGCGCCGTCTTTTTTGTAGCTCAGTCGGTTTACACGTTTTAGACTCTGGACGCGTCACCACATCGTGAAACGGTGTACGGCGTATCGCGTCGTAGTGTAAAACAACCGGCTCGCTGGTCTCTCCCGTTACAAAGGAGCGTATCCAATCGTAATTAATAATTAGGCTCGTCGCGTGGTCGATCGTGCTTCCCTTGACCTTGCAGACCTCGGTGTGAGAACCGTCTGGTTTGCGTACCCTGTACGCGTAAAACTTCGGGCCTCCCGACACGAAAGACGTGATATAGCTCCCAACACCATACGACTCCAGTTCATCCGTTAAATCGCCCAAAAGACTGCCGAGCGGCGGCTCGTAAGCGTTATCGGCGTGACGACCACCCGATACGTATATACACGAGTCGGTGTCGTAATATAGTACACGTCGATCTAATTTCTCGAGATAGTCATATAACTTAAAACGAGCTTGAGTCCTGGTGTACGCAGCTATAACGATGTTCGTGTACGCCGCGGGTATCACCGATTCGCTCGTACTACTCGTGTTGACGTAGAGTACTTCGTCATCTACAGGTAGAATACCCGTAATTTCGACCTCCGGGCACGTAAGCAAACTCACGAGCTTCTGACGAGTCGTTACGATTTCCGTTTTAGGTAGATTTTCGCGCTGCCCGAAAGGAATTCAGACATAGTTTGGCGACTGGCCGCAGACCGGGATTTGATTTTATATTAGCAGGTTCTAGTCGAATACCCTTGACCCGATCGTACTCCTCTACATGCAGCTTCTTAGACTCGTCGTCGCTGCACTCACGCGGCCAGCCGCTAGCCTCCTGCTTAATCTTCAGGAATGTATTTATGTAATTGGCAAAGTGACCGCCCGTCCGTGTCGTCGGATCGTACTGAGTGATCTCGTATTGCCATATTTCGTGTATCGCCGTTATTTGATATCCTTTACGTACAGCGCGCCTGACCTCGTCCACAACCCATGTCCCTTCGAATACTCTATCCTCAGGATTCTCGTGAGGACACGAACCCTGTAGCGTTGACTCTGCACAGGAACGACACAGTGCGAAGAGCAATTTACCGTGCATGCGCGTCGGTAACACGGGGTGATACAGATCTCGCGGTGGTAACACGACACACTTAATCAGACCCTCTACGCTATCGATGTTATTGTGATCACCCGTTAGTCCGCGACAATCATCGCCCACGTACACTCTAGGGTGACCTACAGGGAATTTCCCCGTTTTCGATATGAAGGGGTAGAGCGAACACACATCTACGTAGTGTATTCTCTCAGACCCCTCGGCTTCGTAAAAACTGACGGTATTCCCTGTACGCCCACCGAAGAAAGCATCGCGAGGTTCCAGCGGTAGTTGCGCTACCAACGGGTTCTCATTCAATGTTCTATATAATGCGGCCTCTGCCGGATCGCTTATCCAGCTATCGAATTCACACTCCCAGATTTCCGTCAATTCGTAACCGAGATACCGGATCTTATCATTCGTTGCCTGCGTTCTCTCGAAGCGCGCATCCATAGATTCGCCCGTGTGCAACCGCGTATTCCTGTTTATGCGATAACATTTTGGGCACCCGTGCCAGAAGCACTGCAAGACGTGTCGCAGACCTGTATCGGTGTCATGGTAGTAACTGTCGACGGGCGTACCCTCCGGTAGACGGTACTTCCGAGTGCGCCCTGCGTGAACTATGGTACAACCCCAACGATGCTCCAGCGAAAGGAGCCATAACAGGGCCTTACGTGATTGTTTCTCGCAGTAGCGGTATCCGCCCGGTGGTAAAATGGCTATCTGTTCGTCCCGCAAAAAGTTTTTTCTAAAAACTCTCGAACACGCTGAGGCTATGGTGGTGCTCTCCGAGAAAGGACAAATGCTACCGTGCTGGAGAAACAATGCGCGGAAAGAAAGGCATGCCTGTCTGAGGATGGTGACGTCGGATCTACAGTAATCAATAAACTCTGTTCGAAAGTTAAATACGTACCCCGCAGACCGTTGTTCGTTATACCATGCTAAGAATTGATTACGCTGACCCGTAGGCAGCGTATCGGCCGAATAAAACTCGAGTGGCGGTAGAGGACCGACATAATGCTGATTCTCGGGAGTATTGAATAGGTGCGGAAAGACACCTTTTTGTTTCAAACCAGCAGAGCCCACGAGACCGAAGGCTTTTGGCAGGGCACTCAGAGGCATGTGAAAATAATTAAGACTGTCTATGAATGTTACACGACCCGTTTTCATCATTATGATACTCGTGCCAGTGAGTATCAGCGTCGGTGGTTTTAGAGTTTTCCGCTTACGCTTCACGATATGCTTCAGTATAAACTGCGCGTCGAAACCCTTGGCGTTATGCGCCACACAGATCACCGTCTGAAACGATTTTCTTTTAGGATCGCACGCGTAATCTACAAACTGCCTTACGGGATCCTCTTCAAAGACGTACTCGCGAACACCGCAAGACGGGCATACCCTCGCGAGATCTGTATCGTTTATGCATGCTGTGCACATTTGCTGAACGACGCACAAATTTGGTGTGTGGATGCGTACCGTGTCGTCACCGGGCAACTTCTGTATCTGCTGTGTTTCAAAATCGTAAAAAATGAATAGAATATTTTTTTCCACGGGTGTCTTTTTTACCGGTCTGACGTAACACTGATGGCCTACTTTGTTAACGCTCTTGCAGACTCTACAGTACACCTTATCGCAAGAGTGTTTACGCAGCGCTCTTTGAAGCGGCCTGAGACTCTGTGAGCAGCTGCGAACGGCCTGACACACGCTCTTTTCTTTTCCCTTCTGTTTGATAAATAGCGTGTTTATATGGTTATGGAAACAGATTTGGCCAAAAAAGTACCTATGGCACTCACGACAATACAATGTGGAGAGAGCCGAAACGCAGGGCGGTTTTCCGAAACATCTAGCGCATTTGTGGGATCACTTATGCTCTGCCTCGTGCGTGCAAGATCTGTTACATGGTATGCAAAAACCACGACTACCGACCGCACCCCGCATATTTAAAATAGGCTGATAATGCTGCGAATTATTATAATACAGGATGCGGAGCGTTTGCCGTGGTCTCCCTGAGCCGTACGCGCTATCAACTGCTTGCGAACCGTCGTACAGTGGTTTCGCGCCGTTGCCTATGCTGTCGAAATCGTAAACAACGATTGCTATACCCTTCGGGGCTAGGTAACTTTGAAATTTTTCAATTTCTGGAATACCACAACCGTCCGGCGGTATGTCTACACACGCATTTGTCACATGCTCGAGAGCAAATTGTTTTTGTAATTTACCCCGTTGACGCCGTACAGCGCTCCATCGCTCATGCAGCTCCCCAAAGTGCACCTCCCCGCGTTCAGCGTATACTATCGCCGCAGCGAGCGACCTAGGTAGACAGAGGTTATCGTTATTTAATATGGCCAGTATAGAGCGTTTTTTTACAAACTCGTGCGTTAATCGCACGCGTGCTGTACCCCGCGGTACTTCGACTATACACGACTCGATGACAAAAGACCTATCTATTTGGAATGCCTGGGCGCTCTGTGCGACGGACGAAATCACACCCCACACATCGTTTTCAAGAAGCTCTCGAGCCAGCCTGTACGACAACCACGCTGCCCCGCACGCAAAACTGTCGGATTTGATCGTCAGACCTATATAGTCCCGCGCGGTACACGAGCTTGTGAGGTACGCGTGTATATCTCTGACTGTCCCCTGTAACCATGATATCGTATTTGTATCAGGGTCTTCGGACGGCCTCCGGATAGCCATTGTTATTTCGTGCCCGTCTAAACGATACCTATTTATACGACGTGTCGTTTCGGATTGTATTGTAAATCTATATCCCGGCGGTAGCACGTGGTTATTGATATCTCCGTCGTCGTCATCGTCGTTGTTCTGCGCTCGAAGAAGGGGGCCACCGCCGATCTGCCGACATACCTCGTCATCCTCCGCATGTAGCGTTTGGAAAAAAGTTTTTATTTTTACTTGCCAAACAAAAAAAAGTGTTAAGCGCATACTGACTTCTCATTCCTCACGAGGATTAATCATTGATCCTATGTATGAGAATAGCGCACCTAACTGGCTTTCATCGCCCTCTACATTTTTTTTTAAAGTTAGCAATTTCGACAAAAAAAGCGATAACCGCTAAGGAGCATAGCTTTATACGCTACCTTCTTCGTAGGTATCCAAGCCGTTTGGATTCTCATCATCATCATCATCATCATCGAGCTCTGATAATACTTCAGCAGCCTCGTCGGCATCCGCCACTACGTACACACCGTTCCTAAGAACCCACGGTATCGGTTCTTCACCATTGTCCTGATCCTGCGGTGGTAGCAGGTCACCCCGTACAATAGGCTCTCGACTATATTTGTCTATATCAGCATCGAGCAAATCTACATTTTTTTACTTTTTTTTTATTTTCACACAAATAAATTTTGAGCGGCTTCTATACTTTATCATTATTACCTGAGTCGTGCTCGTTAGAATCGTTAGAACCTGTGGAGCGATCGTCGACATCATCCCGGTCATCGTCGTCGTCTTCGCTGGCGTCCGACGTTATAGCCATGAATGCATCTGTAAAAATGTATGAATATCACAACACATTTTTTTTCTTTTTTTCCGACGCTGTATGGCACACACCCCATGTACCGTAATGCGCTTCTTCTTTTTCTTCTCCTTCTTCAGTCGTTCGTGTGATCGGTGTTGTCGATGGTCCTGGCACTTTTTTTTTTTTAATAAAAACGTATATTAGCCGTAAACTTTTTTTTTTTAAAGTATATACTTTACCGTTAACGTACTGCATCATCATCATCGCTGTGCTGGTACTTGGCTCCGAGTAAACCCTCTCTATACGATTGAGGCACCCTAAAAGCAACCGGTCCTTCTCCTCGGATGCGTCGTCGTTGTGAAATCCCGTCAATTCTTGTAAAACTGATTTATTTTTAAAAAAAGCCGTTTATTTAAGCAATATTACCGATAAGTGGAAAATACATACCTGCGTGGAACGCATGATCGGCTATAATAGCTCTGGTGATACGGTTATCGCGCACTCACCGTTTGTTAATACACACTACGGCTAACGAGAGTATGTACGGATCGTTTTTAAAATACCCTCTCTCGCGACCCCTGGCTAGCACGCGTAGAGTGCAATGGGAAAATACAGTTTTTAATCTAAGCGTTAACGTACATAAACCAAAATATCTTAATTCTCGGCACCAAACCAGCGAGAATAATCTCGGGTTTATAGGTGTTATCAGGCGGCGGGTCTTTGCGAAATCGACAATACATTCGCGAATATTCGCTACGGATGACATTTTTTTTTTTTAACTGTTGATTACTGTAGGTGATCAGTCTGTCTACGGGACGTCATGATACGAACTAAAGCAGGGTACGTCTAGACCGTACCCATCTTACAGTCGCTGCGGTATTAATTTCAAATCAGTGGACTATGTCTTAAAACGTGACAATGCAAAAAAGCTGATTCAGCGGAAAAAAAATGATTCTCTTATGGCAGCGTTATCTGTCGAAAATCGGGTAAAATCGGGTGAACCATTTTAATCGTAACAAACAGACAAATATGTATATAAAGAATTTATCGATCGTTCACCGATCCCGAAATACCGTGTATTCGTAATACGGGTAAAACAGTATAGAGGTGTTGCGTCGGCAGTTGCAGCGATCTGCTGACGCTCACCACTCCAGCCTGCATCATCATCTCTCTCCATCGTGTTGTAAGGGTAAGAGACGCGTATCATGTTACTCTATTTTACAATCCGTAGCTACCAGAAGATCGCACCAATCTTTTACAGTATCGAACTCATCGATATCGTCACCTATGAGTTGCACGGCGATATCCTTTCCGACGCGACCATCTTGCAGCAGTGTCTCGCAGCTCTCATAGCGAAAAGTTGCCATACGCCGTACGTATCGAATATTGCATTGGGTGTTTGGGGTTTGCGTAGCGGTAGAGGGCTCATGTCTTCGCCCTTTGTGTACACCTATGCCGCAAAAATTCCTTGCCGTCGTAGTGAGCCATTTCTTCGTACAATTTTATAAATTTTTTTGTACAGTGTACCTCTGTAGCGCTTCTACTGACTTTCTCAGATTTTACATCAGTGGGCGCCCACGCGTGCCGCCGACCGCCGCTGGATCATGTTGAAGCTGATATAGACACACGCGGGAGTGACTCACTCGCTATAGGGATATCCGACGGTATCAGCAGAATACTCTGTCAAGGCCATGTACCCTTTGTCCGCTGCATCCTATGAAAACAGTGTGTGGCGGGGGCTGTGGTGGTGGGGGTATATGCTCGATGATATTTCGATGATCTGTTTTTTAGACACCACCTTAGGCAGTACCGCTCAGACAGCCGCACTGGTCGTATGCTAACGTTTCCGATAATCATCACGTACAAGAAGCAAGTACTACTGTCCACTGTGTACGGGTTAAACCGCTCGTTTTCAAAATAACTAATTACCAGCTTCTCTTTAAATCGTTCGGGAAGCTTGTCGCTTGTAATACGACTCGTTAATCAAGATTATTCCGGTGTGGAGTTTGAACCTAGCGAGTGGTGCATCGTCGCCGAACACTTCCCTGTCATCGACAAGTTCTTCATCGCCGAGGACAACATGAAGGAAGTACCTGAGGATTTTAATACACCTATTTCCACACCCGCTCACGAAATAATCTTCACGTACTCATATGGCGAGCGGCCCATTATTTTCAAACCATCGATGCCGATATCTACGAGTACCGACGACTCTGGCATTAAAAGAGCTAGAGCGTACACCCCTATGGTCGTAATGAAGAGGGTGTCGTACCTCAATCTCCAAAGGGTCTTGCGCTGCGTGACCGTCCAAATAAGCAGACTACGAGAGATCACCGACAGCGCTAACAGTTGCAAAGACACGCTGATTGCGGAGCTCGACCGCCGCGGGGATGACGCCTCCAGGGACAACATATTGGACGATCTTCGGCTGGTTTTGGAAAAGAAAGGCCTGTGGTCGTCGGCTCTTTATCAGTTATTGGTGGAGCTACTCTCCCTGTATAACCATGAGTACCTCTCCTTCGTGCGGAGCACCACGGCTGCCCAGAATGGTCATGTTTAAGATTTTATTCTCTTAATACAAAATTGTACAGCTACTGTTTCTTGCAATATACAATATATATATTTACAATACCTATTCTTCTTTTTTTTTTTTTTTTCCTTCACCTACATCTCCCCATATCTTGTCAATAATGGTAACGGGCGGTAGGAAATCAAACATTAAGCGTATTCCTCTATACAGGGTTCAGGCTAATCACCAAAAATATATCACACCAGACAGCTTTATAATATATAGATAACGCTTCTTACAAAAACACTGTATTCTACTTCACCATGGTGCACTTACCTCCTTAGGATAATTAAAAATTACCGACCGGCGGTCACTGCATAATTACCGACTGTGGCACGCCCCCCTGGGGGACATGCACCGACGTTGCAGAGTTTCGGGCCTTAGAACCGCATGGTGGGATGGGGGAGGGGGCAGGAGGGCCGCCTGGGGCAGCGTTTGAAGACCCGGACACGTAGACGAGGGGGTAGTGCCATGGTGCAGCGCGAGGGACCCCAACACGATGCACTCTTTGCCGCATCGGGTTAGTGGTGGGGCTTTGTTGTGACGGCCCATGGTGGTGTGTATCTACTCTCGGGATATAACCGACTTCTGGTGAATCTGCTGTTAACGGCAGGCTTAGTAGTGTTCTTAATTTTGGAGGTAGTATCACTATCTTTTCATCATAAATTGGAACTGTTTTATCCTGCGTATTTCTCTTGTTTCGAAATCTATGCTTGCACCATTATCTCTAAGGTATTCTGAACCTAGTAATCCGTATTGTGGAATAAGAAAATCGTCCGAAACTATATGAAACGGTGTGTCTTGACAAAATATATTGACGTATACCTGTTCTCTCGTGGACACGGCTTCCAGAATGATTCCGCTGATTTTTCATATTCTCGATTTATCTACAGTAGAAAGATCTGATAGAATTCCTTCGTTGATTACGTTGACTTCGGCACTCGTGTCTACCATACGTAATCCTGGTTCTATTGTCCTTGGTGGAGATAGGGATATAGTAGGTACGATCTTGGAATCTTTTCTGATGCATACCCTATCGCAGGTTTCTCCTCTGTTTGTGGGCTGACATCCAAGGCGCATACATTTTGATCCTTCGGACGAGCGCCACCCGTCTAAAGGGGCTTGTCGTTTCCCCGTTGGTTGGGTGACTTTGAGTTATTGTATGCTCTCTTTCTGCATTCATCTATCGCGTGTCCTTTGGCTTTACAGTATCTACAGAATTTACTCGTGTCTTCTTTGTTTCTAGGATTTTGTGAGTTGGGGTAACTGTTACGTGCACGTCATGCGTCGGGGTTTGGATCGTCAAAAGCTTTACGCTTGTATGTTGGCTTCCCTATTCGATTCTTATATTTTCGGTTTTATGCGATATTCAAGGTATCGATTATCCCCTGTGACGACGGTCGTAACCGTTGTTACTGGGTCCGCGTAGCGTCGGATCGACACTTAAGGTGTCTGGATCACGGATGAAATGGAAGTTAATTATTTTTTTTATCTGCCCCACGGATCGAAGAAGAATTGTGTTCCCGATTTACTTGGAGGCTTACCTCTTTTCCTTTTTTATTTGTTTCAGGTTCAAGGGTCTTCTGTTTGGACTTCTTGGTTCTGCAGCCAAATTTTGGAAATTGTAAGATTGGAGTTCAAGAAATTTGAAGCTTGATATATGGTAATATCTTTGGTATTTATGAAAACTTTTAAAGTGCCAATCTGGCTGAACGGATTACAATGTTCTAGGTGTTCGATGTTGGAGATGCAGAGTGTCAGTGCTTCGTGTAGACAGGCTTGGCGTTGAATAACGAGTACTTATTTGTGGGTTGTTGGGCCCTGCTTTTATACCCGTAAGTAAGTCAAACGTAGTACAGGGTCTTCCAAGAATTGTTTCCCAGTGGCTGGCCGTCAGTTTTATGGTTCCACGAAATGTTTGTGCGCTTCTGCTTCTTGTAATTATTTTTCAAATTGAAGTACGGCAAAATATTTTTTTGTTTATGGTACTAGGTTAACAATTTTTGGATGAACATTACTGTCTCTTTACGTCTCTTTATTATATAATATTTTCTTACGATTTTGACGACAAAACAGTTATGAATGCATTCTTTTCGATATTAGCTTAAAATTACATAAAGTATAATGTTCAAAATCCTTAAAAATACATCAAATGGCGAGGCAAAATAGATAAAAGAGGAATTTTTTATTAGTCCTTATAGATACAGCGTATATGGCTTATGGGGTTCTGGTAAGTGGTTTAAAGCGTATACATATGAAATATTCGGCTATACATCAATAGAGTGATCAGTCCTAAATACAAATACATAGGTTTGGTTTCTTTGCTGTATAGAGTTTTCGTACAATGAATTTTAGAAAATGGTTTGTATGCTAATATTTACTAATTTTTTCTGAGAGACTGGTAAGTCGGGTGATCAAAATTCCTTATTAAAAGTTGAACGTTTTCTTGTTCTTAACAAATTGACCATATTAGATTTTATAAGCATTCCAATCTCTGATTGTTGTTATTTCTCAATTTGTTAACAAATTTCGGAATCTGAACTAATTGAAATAATTTTCTGCTTTCAAGAAAAATATAAAATCAAACAAAATTTTTGATATCCTCATAAGTACCACTTATATATATAGTTTGGACTAGTCTCAAACTTAAGTATGTAAGTTTGAGACTAGTCCAAACTATAGCGCGACACGTCAGAGGTCGCCCGCTTGACACTCATACCAAGCCCGAGGCGCGCGGCCGTCGCGCTCGTCAGTCGTAACTGCGTGATACTAGCAGTAACCACGTTGATATACTCGTGGAATTTATGGCGCTTGTCCCCAAGCATTATAATTAAGTTAAATTAATAATTATAATAAAGTCAAGCTGTACTTGTTGTTGATTCAGGTAAACCTGTGTCCAATCTTGTATTATAATTATTGAAATCGCTCTGAGTACATGTATACAGTGCAAATATATTTCCAGTTATTACAAGCATCAACCGCAGTACTTATTATTGGTGACGCAGTTACCTTAACCAATAAGACCAAAGAATTGTCCTATAAATCAACAACAATAAAATGGCTGTTGTTCGAGCAAAATTCTACTTTGTCTCTGAGGCATTAAACACAAAAACCATCATTTCGAGAGTTCGCAGTATTCAATTGGAAGGAGAGGACACGACTTATGAATTCCCGGAACACTTTTCAACGAAAGAGAATCATCCAAAACTTTTCGAAACAAAGATAGTGAAAAATATAGTCAAGAATGTAAAAACACGTTGAAAGTTCCGGAATGTGTGGATTTCGCTAGTAGATGAATTTGAAAGTCAATACTTGGATGAAGAGAAAAACGTATGTTACGACGGTACGTATTTGGATGAGTGTCGGGCGTATGTTAACCCCAGTCCCGTTCCCGCCCATAACCTTGAAACCTTTCCGCATGAAAAGATAACGTCGTGAGTGAAAAACATGATTCTGGATAAATTTTCGGGAAAAAAACCAGAACGCGGCTGTTTTTATGGATCTTTTCGTGAGTGAGTGCACTTGTTTAGAATGTAAAGAAGAAAATTACGCAGAGACGTTGAGATTTTTTTTGGAGGGACCGGCCCTTGACTGGTTTCAAAGTTTTTAAAAAATAAATAAGATCACACGGCCATGGGAGTATTGGAAAAATTCTTTTATAGATACTTTTGCCGTGATAGGGTGGCAAGAAATAAAGTATCCATATGAATTTCGTTATTTAAATGGTTCGCTTTTAGAGTACGCGCTAAAATAGAGAAATCTGCTTTTAGACACAGATTCTAAAATATCAGAAAATACTCAAAAAAATTTAATTGTTTTGAGTTTACCAGCAAAAATTCAATCACACATAAATAGAAAAGATTTAAATACAATTGATAATTTAATGTCACTCATAAATCAGTCAGAAGGTCTTATAGAAAAAGAAAAAAAAATTCAAACAAAAATCCCAGAGGAAAATAAATCAGATAAAAAACCATGCTCCTACTGCAATAAAAAAGGATTTCCTAACAGGTATCACTCAGAAGATGTGTGCAGGTTAAAACTCTCTGACAAAGAGAAAATAAAAAACGATAAAATAAAAATAATAAATAACACGAATATTGAAGAGAGCGTAGCGTCTTCTGACGAATCAAAAAACGGATTGCGACACCACTTATCAGATTAAGAATAGGTATCGAAGATACTCCAGTAGTTGCGGTATATGACTCGGGAGCAAATGTATCAGTAATAAATTATAATACAGTTGTAAAATGAAAATTAAACAAAAAAAAATATATATACTTGTTTACGCTGAGATTATGCTTCTGTGTATGTCTGCAATTGTCAAAATTGGGGGAGCAGAAATTGCACGTTGGATCGGGTTTGTTGCTACCAACACGATCGTTTTATGAAATGGACCCTGCCGTCATGTTATCATGAATTGGCAGTTGCCTTCTATGTCCCGAGGTTATTGATACATAGTGATCTCTATGACGCCACACACGCGACTTCTCGATCGGACGCATGCACACATCGCGATCCCAAACGACATGCACAATTCCAAGAGCACAGTCCACCGATCGCGCGTGACTATCCGGGGTGTTGGACTCCCATCGGAACAACACACGCGGTCGCTCAAGGAATCATGTCGCCCCGTAATTAATCGTCGAAGCACATTCTACTCCACGAGTGCGAATGCCCGGTGCGTTAAATCCCCATTAGGATAACACACACAGTTGCCCCAACGACCGAAAGGCAAACTATTCGAATGGCCAACTGCCAACACTGATTCCGCGAGCACAGTTGACCCAACGAGTGCAACTGCCCGGTGCATTGAATTCCCGACGGAATAACACACGCGGTTGCTCGGTATCCAATGCAACGAATCTAAGAACCTGAAGACCCCCGACACAATTACCGATCAATGTGACGCCATAGATCCCCTATTACGAATCATAAGCACTATATGTCGATAGAATGAATGATGTCTAGTCATATAAGAAGGCACGAATTAAAAACGCTCCAATACAAGAATTAGATGTATATTTGAAGAGAACTTACATGTTTACTTCTCAAAGCACAAAACTTAACTGCTACAGTCAAACTATAATAATTCAAGTTCCCCCTTAGAACTCAGGGACCTCCCTCCTACTGGACGCCGGGTCCCCTTCCCTTTTTTGGTCGATAGTTGCGCACCAACAATACTGTTTATTTCCCGTTTATGCGGGGTACAGTGCGGACTCCCGCTCCGCTCACAAAACATATCTTATATATGCCTTATATACGCCTTACATTTAAATCCTTACATTGAACAAAGCAAAAAATATCAAGAAAGAGAGAGAGAGCCGCACTTCACTCATCCATACATCCATCCATCCATCCCTCGACCTCCGTTTCGGCTGAACCAACACTACAACCCTCCCCATTTTTCTCCCCTACTTCTCCTTCATCCCTCTCCTCCCTCTCCGCTCCTTCTCCCAATCGTTCAACCAAATTTCCTCTCCATCCAACTTTCCCCTAAACCTTCACCTCCTAAAACCTCCTCCCTTGCTTCCTACTATCCTTGTTCCCTACCCCATGCCGTGCATACTTCCCATACGTGCTCTCACGTTTCGTCCTCCGCCCCGAAAATCCTACACATTCTTTTCTCCTCCTTCTCCCAGTACCTGGTCCCTCTCATCTCCTCACCCAGCCTGAACCTTGCCACTGTCTGCCATCTCCCTTCCATCCATCCTTTCTTCAGATAGCCCGGCACTCCTCTTCCTTTCATAAACTTGTATTCTTTGTACCCTTCGCCTCTACCACCTTTTTCCACCTTTCCTCGTCCTGCTTTATTCTTTCTATCCTAACCAGCTCCTCTCCTCTCCTCTCATCTCTCTCTCCGCCCACTTCCTCTCCACCTCCACCGCATTCCACCCTCTTCCCTCATAATATTTTCTTCTCTCATCTTCCCAACCTTCGCAATCTCTATCTGCCCGTGCCCTCTTCCTTATCTCTGCTCTGCACCTCCTCGCTAGCTCTCCACCTCTTCCCACTTCTAGCTTCTTTTCATAACCCCATGCCCTCAACCTCGCTCTCCCTTCTAACGCATCCCTCTGCAACTCCTCCCTCACCATGTAGCCTGGCACCCTCCTTGACACCCCTAGCACACACCTCATGTACCTCTCATGCAGTCGTTCCACCGCCTGCCTCCCTACCCAACCCCAAATCTCCGCTCCATAGCTTACCACTGGCCACACCAGCTTATCGAATAGCCACAACCTTCTACACCAGTCATTTCCAAACTTCCTTTTGCCTATACCCCATACCTGTATCATTGCTTTTGCCGCCTTTTCCACCCTCTCCACCACGTGGTCTCTTTGATCTCCGTCCGCCCTCACCACGTACCCTAGATACTTATACCTCGTCACTTCCTCTATTTCCTTTTCCATCCACCACCACTTCGTTTTCTTTCTCCTTCCTCTCCCTGCCCTACATCTCATCACTTTCGTTTTTCCCGTATTCACCTCCAGCCCTTTTCTCTCAATATACTTTTCAAATTTCCCTATTATCCCCTTCATTTCCTCTTCCCCCCACACCAGCAATACTAAATCGTTCGCGTACGCAAAAGAATATACCTTCCCGCCCCCATCCAGCTCTACCCCTCCCCAACATCCCTTAGCTAGTTCCTCGTCCAAGTCCGCCAACAACAAAATAAACAACAGGGGGCTTAGCGGGCACCCCTGTCTCACTCCCTTCATTGTCCAAAACTTCTCCCCACACTCTTATCCCACTCTCACCCTTCCTACCGTCTCCTTTAATACCTCTTCACATCTTCCTACCAGCCTCTCTCTCACCCCTCTATTCCTTATACTCTCCCCCAACTTCCCCCTGTCCACCGAGTCGAAAGCCGCCTTCAAATCCACAAATAGCAGCACCAGGTTACTATTTCTCTTCCTTATTTCCCTATTCACTAACCAATTTAATACATAAACATTATCCATCGTTCCCATCCCTTCTCTAAATCCTGCTTGGCTCGGTGGTAACATCCTTTTCTCCTCCGCATCCTTTTTCAACCTGTTCCTCAACACCCCAGCGTACACCTTGTACGCCGTTTGCGGGAGCGTTACACCTCTATATTCCTCCACGGTCTCCCCATTTCCCTTCTTCACTACTGGCACCACTATCCCTTGTTTCCAACCTTCCGGCCATCACTTTCCTTTCCACACCTTCCAGCACATCTTCCATAAGCTCACCACAACATTTTCTCCTCCATATCTCCATACCTCACTTGGTACTCCATCCTCCCCCGTCGCCTTTCCATCTTTCAGTTCCCTCACCACCTTCCACACCTCCTGCTTTGACAGCTCCTCCTCCCCATCATCCCCCGTATGCCTCTCTATATCCCCCACTCGCCGCTCATTCACACCCCCTAGCACCCCTTTAAAATAAGTATCCCACACCTCCATTTTTATACTCTTATTCGTACCCTTCTTTCTCTTTCTCCCCCGGTTTATCACTACCCACGCTTGACTCTCGGTCCGTATCCCATTTATCTCCATCTCCCACCTCCTAGCTTCATCTTTTTTCTTTCCTTCACACATCCCTCTATACCTCCGCTTTTCTTCCTTGTACCTCCTTTCATTTTTACCGTCTCCCCTCCACTCTAGTAACTCCTTCTTAAGCCTCTCCTTTCCTTCTCTACATTCCTCGGCCCACCAACTATTTCTCTGCTCTCTTCTTTTTCCCTCCCCCGATTTCCTCACTGCTTTTCTTATCCGTCCACCAAACTCTTTCCATCCGTCCGCCACCTCTTCCTTCCCCTACTGCCAGTCCCCATACTCCTCTTTGAACTTTCGCACCCCCTCCTCATTCCAGTACCCTCTCCCCACCCCCTCCCCTTTCTTTTTCCTGTGCCCCCCTCCTCTTCCCGCCTTCACCCATAGCTCCACCGGCATGTGATCCGAGTCTACTTTACATTCTACTTCCAGCCTCTCGATATTGTCCAACGCCTTTACCCCGGCCACCACATAGTCAATCACTGATCTACCCCTTCCCCCCACGTACGTCCATTCCCCTTCCTCGTCCCCTTTCACTCCCCCGTTTAAAATCCCCAACCTCTTTCCTTCAAAAACTGACACCACCTACTCCCCTCATTCGTCACTATTCCATCCTTCGACTTCCTCCCACTCTCCTCCCTCCGCTCTTCCCCCAAATGCCACACCCCACCTACCGACCCCGTTCTTACATTGAAATCCCCGCCTATAATCACTCTCTTCCCTATCCTCCTCTTCCAGCCATTTTGCCATCATATCCCTTTTCCTCTCCATATCCCCGTTCACATACACCCCCACCACCCACCACCAGTAACTCCCCAACTTCACTTTACATTCCATCCAACCTTCCTCACCTTTATCAACCTTGCCTACCTCTAAACCCTCGTTAACCCCCATTACCATTCCCCCCTACGCTCTACCCCTTCTTCCACTTTTTTTCGCGTCCTGTACCTCCCACTTAAAGCCTCTTTTCCAGTGCTCTTTAATCCCTTCCCGCCCTTTCCTGTCCACCGATGTCTCTATTAAAACCACCACTTCCCAACTTCTCAACCCCTCCCAAAACTCTTTGTCCTTATTTTTTACTCCAGCCACATTCCAAAAACCCATCTTTGGCGTATACTCTTTCCTTCTCCTTCTACTCTCCCCTCCTTTCCCTCCTTGCCCAGTACCCTCCATGGCCTCCACCCGCCTATCTCTTTCTGCCTTTTTTACTATTCGTTCCCCGGCGCTCTTCTCCATCCATCCTCCACCTCGTCCCACACTTTCAACTCACCATGAACCCATAACTTCATATACCCCACCCTTACCCTCTTCCCTTTTCTTCTCTCCGTATCCGCTTCTCTTTCTATAAACCATTTTACTCTTCGCTCCCTTTGTGTTAAGTCGTCCTCCACCCTCTCCTTTTCACCTTTCAGCTTCACCTTTGCCTTCATCACCTCTATTTTCTTGTCTCTTCCTTCCAACTCCACTAACACCATCCCTCTCCCTTCTCTGTTCACCCCACCAATTTCCTTCATCCCTTTTATCCCTCCAACTACCCCATCTGCCTCCAGATCCTGTCTATTTCTTTCTCCCAGTTCACCCCCTCCCCCACCCCCCTTTTCACTTCCTTCACTACCACGTTCTTCTTTCTCTTCTCTCTCTCATCTCTATCCATCCTTACTTCCATTCCTCTTAACTTCCTTTCCACCTCCTCCACCTTTTCTTCTCCCCACCGCTTACTCTGTTTTCTCCCGACTTCCCTACTTTCCTTATTCCCCACTTCCATTTTCTCTACCCTCTTTTCCTATTTTTTTTTTATTACACCTTTTTCCTATTTCCTGGTCCCGCACTCACTCTACACACCGGTCACCGGAAACGGAAGTCCCATTGAACAAAAAAAATAAGTGGGGTAATTAAACTAAACACATTTGCAGGCACTACAAATACTTTAGGCTCAATAAATCTAAAAACAAAAATTTTTAATATTTCAAATACAATATGTTTTTATATTGTAAAAAGTGACTCTTTCCATGATGACATTTTGTTAGGTTTAGATGTAATTAAAGAATTTAAACTTTGTCAGGATGAAAAATTGGAAATTGTTCAAAATGATACAAAGAAATTTCGCTTACATAAGAATACGAAAACAGAGTCTATTTCAACAAACATAGTTGTAAACAGTGAGAGCTCTCTGGAATGTGTGTGGAATAAACACAAAGACCTGTTTACAGAAGACAAATTCGAAGTAGGCAAAGTAAAAGGTTACGAAGCGTCAGTAAAGCTTACTGAAAATAAATATATTGCGCGTAAACCGTACAAATGCTCTATAGCGGATAACGAAGAAATAAAGTCACAAATAAAATCATTAATGAAAGTAGGTTTAATTGAACGCTCACTAGTCCTTTTGCATCCCCGGTAACTCTTATTTTAAAGAAGGAAGCAGGGAGAAAGTCATGGTTATGCATAGACTATACCGAACTAAATAAAATAATCATACCAGAATGCCATCCATTCCCAATTATTCATGATCTGTTAATTCGAGTACGGGATTGCAAAATTTTTTCCAAATTGGATGTAAACTCGGCCTTCTGGTCAATCTCGATTAGAGAAAAAGATAGATATAAAACCGCGTTTATAACCCAAAACGGGCATTGGCAATGAAAATGCTTGCCTTTTGGCTTAAAATCGTCTCCGGCAATTTTTCAGAGAATTCTGAGTGACGTATTAGCGAAAAATAATCTCGAGACTTTCGCGATAAATTACATCGATGATGTTTTGATTTTCTCAGAAAACTATTCAGATCATTTACGTCACATCAACGAAGTTCTCATCGCCATAGAAAAAGCGGGTTTTAAATTAAACAAGAAAAAATGCACATTTGCAAAAAAATCAGTTATCTATTTAGGACATGAAATCAAAGAAAATAAGATAAAACCTCTAAATGATAACTTAATCGCAATTAAAAATTTTCCTACGCCGCAAAATCAGAAAAATGTTAGGCAACTCTTGGGCAAAATAAATTTCTACTTAAAAAATATACCACAAGCCTCGATAGAGTTAGAACCACTACATAATTTACTTAGAAAAAATGTAAAATATGAATAGACATAAGAATGTGAAGACAGCGTTAAAAAAATAAAAAACTATCTCAGCTCTGAGCCGATATTGGCAATTTTTTACCCAAAACTTCCTATATACATTTTTACAGATGCATCTAAAAAAGGAGTAGCGGCAATTTTAGAACAACCTCAAAAAGACAACTCTATAAAACCAGTCTTTTTCTTTTCAAAAAAACTAACAAAATTACAAGAAAATAAACGCGCTATTTTCTTGGAAGTCCTGGCCATAAAAGAGGGTATTTTATATTGGCAATATAAACTTATAGGAAATAAATTCACGATCTTTACAGACCACAAACCGCTTAAAAATTTTAATGTAAAAAAGAGTAAAGATCCTGAATTATTAGCTTTATTAAACAACATTTCAAATTTTGATTTTGAAATCAAGTATAACCCAGGCAAAAATAATTCAGAAGCAGATAGCTTTTCTCGAAATCCAGTACTAGATGAAAGCACAAGCAGTGAAACGGCTATAAAAATTTTTTATCAATGGAAGAATTGATGAACGACCAAAAACAATGAAACATAAAAAAGAGGATAAAATAGAAAAAAAAATAACCTTTGCTACAAAATTCTAAATAACAAAAAAAAATATGGGTTTCGGAAAATTTAGGTATTCAAATGATAAAAAATATCCACAATGAAAGTCATATTGGAGTAAAGCAGTTAACTCTGACTTTAACTCTAAAATACTATTTTAAAAACATGCATAAACATATAAAACTTATTTGTCGGGCATGCGACTTGTGTAAGAAATAAATCGAGGTTCGGTAATTTTATTCAACCCCTTTCACAATTAGGTCCAGCGTCGGAGCCCTTTGAAATAATATCCTTGGATATAATAGGAGGGTTCAGCGGTAACATGTCACCAAAGAAACACTTGCATTTAGTCGTAGACCACTTCACGAGGTACGCTTTTGTAGCGACCTCAAAAATACAGACAGCAAAAGATTTCATAAACCTGGTTAAAAAAGTTCAGAAAAAGGGAAAAATAAAATTACTTCTAACTGATCAATACGCTGCAATAAACTCAAAAGAATTTAAAAATTTTCTAAAAGCAGAAAACATAACAAACATTTTCACCACGGTAGATTGCCCCTTTTCAAACGGGCAAAATGAACGGACAAATCAAACATTAGTTAATTTGATTAGGTGTAAAATTTTTGTAAATAAAGACAGGCCGTGGTCAGTCATAGCTGAACAGTGTGTAGAAAACTACAATAATACGTTACACAGCGCAACAAAATTTACACCGAATTATCTTTCAAACGGAATTGATAAATCTTTTTTTTTCCCTTCGGAACTTAACGAAAAAATTTAGAAAATCTGGGAGAAAACAGAAAGATAGCATTTTTAAATGCAGAAAAAATTCATAATCAAAATAAAGATTATTATGATAAACATAAACGTGAAATAGGACTTTCGTTTCCGGGATGAAAGAATGAACAGAGTGTATGAAACAGGTGGAAAAGATTATAAGATAGTGTGTGAAGTGAAAACAAGGGCGAGGGGAGAGTGAGTTAGTAGGGTAGAGGAAAGAACGGGGCTTAAAAGAGAATATAACGACGGGTCGGAAACAAAAAAATAAAGGCAGGAAAAGCATGGAAAGTGCTGAAGAGGTTAGGAGAGGACTGAGAACAGAACAGGCGGCAACGGCGGAGCAGAGAGGGGAGAGAGGTGGTACAAATAGCTGGGAGAAGAGCAACACGAGGTAGAACCCAAAAGAGAGACGGAGGCGACACCGGACGGGTAAAGCAGGAAACAGGCGAGAAGTAGGAGAGTACAGTCGGGAATAGTGGGGAGTGAGCAGCTGGGGACAGAGTAGCGAAGGAGTAGATTGGTGAGCGAGCAAGATCAAATAAGCAGGAGCAAAAGAAAGAGGCGCGGCGCGAGAGGGAACAAGCAGTGGGCAAGAAGGAAAGACAAAGGGAAAAGAAAAAGGGTTGGAAGAGAAGGAGGAAGGAGGTAAAGGAGTGGACAAGAAAAAGGAGGAAGAAATAAAAAAGAGAGGAAGGCCATCCAATGCACAAAGGCTAATGAGAGAGAGGAGCGCGAGCACGGGTGGCAATACACTGGAGGTGTGGGGGGAGTTAAACGAGATGTGGAAGAGAAAGAGGGAGCAGAAGGCAGAAAGTGAGGAAGAGGAGCGGGTGTTTCAGAGAAGCAAATTAGTACAAAGATCGCCAGAGCGGAAGGCAGGGGAAGAGGAATCTATAATAGAAATGATAAGGGAGATGAGGGAAGAAATAAGAAAGGACATGAAGGAGGTAAAGGAACAGGGGTGGGAGGCAAGGAAGGAGATAGGAAGACTGCGAGAGGAAATGAGGAAGTGGGAGGAGAGGTGGAGAAAAGAGAAGGAAGAGTGAAGGAGGTGGAGGCGAGGCTGGAAAGGGTGGGGATAAAAGAGAGGAAAACGGAAGAGCTAGAGAGAAGAATACAGAAGATAGAGAAGAGAGGAGAAGAAGAGGGGGGAAAGGGACGAGGGAGTAGGGGGAAAGGGGGAAATGAAAGAGCGGATGAAAGAGATGGAGAGGAGGATGGAGATCAGGGAAAGGGAAGAGAAAAGAAGGAACTTCATAATAAAAGCCGCAGCAAAGAATGGGACGGCGATTCAGATTGCGACGAGAATTTTGGAAATAATAGGGGTACGAACGAGAATAGAGAGAGCAAGGGAAAAAGGAAATCGGGGAGCGGGTAAGAGGGGAATGGAAGCAATGGTAGAAGTGAGGATGGATAGCGCAGAAGGAAAGGTAGAGGTGACGAGGAATAGACACAAACTTAGAGGAAGCTGGGAGAGGATTGAGGACGACCTCACGTGGAAAGAGAGAAAAATGCAGTGGTTGTTAGGAGAAATAGCGGAAGAGGAAGGAATAAAAGGAAAGAGAGTACAGGTAAAGTACGGGAAGATAATAGTAGATGGATCGGTATGGATGTGGGACGAGAAGGGAGAAATATTAAGAGATATAAGGAGTAGAGAGAGGCCGAGAGAAAGGGAAGGAGAGCGGGAAGGAGAGGGGAAGGTGTTGGAGGGAGCGAGAAGGAGAAGAGAAGAAGAAGCAAAAAACGGATAGGAGAGGAAGCAGGGGAAAGAGGGCAGAAGGAGAAAGGAGGAGTAGAAGGGACAAGGTGGAAAATAGGTTTCTGGAATGTGCATGGGGCAATGAACATAGATGAGGAGTTTTGGAAGGTAATAGCGGAGTGGGAAGTGATTGTGCTAATGGAAACATGGGTAGAGGAGAATCAGTGGAGCAAAGTGAGGAGTAAGATGCCAGCAGGATATGTATGGGAGACACAGTGGGCGCAAAAAAAGAAAAAGAAGGGCAGGGCAGCGGGGGGGATGATGATAGGAGTAAGAAAAGAGATGGCAGGGGAGGAGGAAATAGAACAGAGAAGTGAAGATGGGCTGATGATAAGGAAAGTGAAGGCGGAAGAGGAGGAGTGGGTAGTGGTGGCAGTATACGTGAACGGGGACAGGGACAAGAAAATGGAGAGGCTGAGGGAGTGGATGGAGACACAAAGAGAGAAGGGAAGAGTAATAATAGGCGGTGACTTCAATGCGTGGACGGGAAGGAAGGGGAGTGGGACAAGAGGGAGGGGGGAATAGGGGGGGGGTGGGAGGTCAAAGCACGAAGGGGAGAACGTGGATGGAAGAAAATTAATTAAAGTGTTAGAGGAGATGTGGTGGGAAATTTTAAACGGAAACATAAACGGGGACGAAGAAGGGGAATTCACGTTTACAGGAGGGAAAAAGGCAACAGTGATAGATTACGTCCTAGGGGATGACAACACAAGTAGGGGAGTGGAGAGCATGGAAGTGGGAGATAAAGTAGAATCGGATCATCACCCATGGGTGGCGACGATGACGCGAGGGAAAGACAATAGGGAGGATAAAAGGAGGAATGAAGGAGAGCGAGGAAGCAGGGGGTGAAGAAAGGGAACGGTGGCAAGAAGGATGGTGGGATGAAGAGTGCAGAGAGGGGAAAAAAGAGACGAGGCAAGAGCTAAGAAAATGGAGAAAGGGCAAGAGCAAGGAAGAGGAATATAGGGTCAAGAAAAAAGGATACGAGGAGATGTGTCAAAGGAAGAAAGAGGAGGAAAGAGAAAGATTGATGAGAGAGGTGGCGAGGGCGAAAACGGAAAACGAAGTATGGGAGATAGTGAACAGAGGGAGGAAGGGCAGAAAGAAGGTAAATGAGAAGATAGAAGCGGAGGAGTGGAAAGAGTACTTTATGGGATTGTTAGGAGGAGTGGAGGGAAGGGTGAGAGTGGGGACGGAGAAAGATAAGAGGGAAGGGGAGAAAGCAGATTTAAGCAAGGATGAGATAAGGAAAGTAGTGAAAAAACTAAGGGAGGGGAAGGCGATGGGAGGGAACGAAATACCCAACGAGGCATGGAAATGAGGTGGAGAAAGAATGATAGAAATAGGGTGGGAGGTGTGTAGAAGGGTATGGAACGGGGAAGGTTGGCCGGGAGGGTGGAAGGAGGGGTTAATAGCGCCGATTGTGAAAAAAGGGGAAGGGAATAGGGTAGAAGATTATAGGGGGGTAACACTGATGCCAGCTCTATATAAGATATACACGACAATCCTGGAAAGAAGATTAGTGGAGGAAGTGAAAAGAAAGGGTTTAATACCGCAGAATCAGACGGGGTTTAAGCAGGGCTTGGGGACGATAGACAATATCTACGTATTAAATTATATAGTGAATAGACAGATGGAGAAAGGGAAAGGGAAGTTGGTGACGATGTTCGTAGACCTGAAGGCAGCATTTGACTAAGTGGACAGGAAGGTATTATGGGAGGCAATGGGAGGGAGAGGAGTGAGAAAGGGCTTGAGAGAAAGGATAGAGAAAGTTTACGCAGAGACGATAAGCAGAGTGAAGGTGGGAGAGGGTTTTCGGACAGCCAAAGGGGTAAGACAAGGGTGCCCGATGAGTCCGATATTATTCAATATCTTGACGGCAGACATGGAGGAGGAATTAAGGAAGGGAAAATGGGGAGGGGTAAAGGTGAGAGGGTGGAGAATATGCTCCCTAGCGTATGCAGATGACGTAGTGCTGTTGGCGGAAAACGAGGAGGAAATGGAGAGTATGATAAGAAGATTGCAGGAGTATTTTGATAAGAAAAAGCTAGTGGTGAATGTAGAAAAAACAAAGATGATATGATTCAGGAAAGGGGGAGGAAGTCTGAAGAAGGTACATGAAGTCTGAAGGTATGGAGGTGGGAGGGGAAAAAATTGGAAGAGGTGAAAGAGTTTAAATACCTGGGATATATGTTTCAGAGGAATGATAAACATGAGGGCATATAAAAGATAGGGTAAGGAAGGCGGTGGGAGTAATGAAGCAAGCATGGGAAATAGGGAAAAGGAAATTCGGGAGAAACTGGACGAGAAGAATGTGATTGTACGACACGCTAGTGTGGACAGTGATGGGTTACGGTGCAGAGATATGGGGGTGGGAAGAAAGAATGGAAGTGGAAAGGACGCACGAGAGGTACATATATTAGATGGACATTGGGAGTAGACTGGAGGACACCAGGATACATAGTGAGGGAGGAAACAAAGAGGGAAACGATGAGGATCAGAGAAGGTAGGAGAGCATGGCGGTTCGAGGAGAAGCTACAGAAGGGAGGGGGAAGTGAGTTGGCGAGAGTGTGTCGGGAAGAAACGCATGAAAGAGAGAGGAGAGGAGGACACGGATTATCGGAATGGGAAAAAGGGAGGAGAGCGTTCAGAGAAGGAGGAGGACAAAGAGAAGAAGAGGTGGACGGGACGGGGGAGGGGGGGGATTTGAAAGATGGGAAAAGGAGGACAAACGAAGACAGGAAAGGGAGAGAGAGAAAAAAATAAGGCAGTCAAGGTATAATAGGTGGTACAAAATGGTAAGAATAACATTTAGATGAGAGAGAGAAAGCGGAGGTGAAGGCGGGGCGATAGAAAGCGGCGACAGAGCGAGCGAGAAAGACGAAAGAGAGAGAAGAAAGAGCGAGCGAGCGAGCGTGCAAAAGGATATAAATAGAATAAGAACTAGAATAAGGAATAAGGAAGACGAGGAGGAAGAGAGAACGAGAAAGGGAATAGGATAAGAAGAATATAAAAAGATGTAAATAGATAAGTAGTATATAGAAAAGATAAATATGAAAGTAAGCTAAGGAGGTGGAAATGTAAGAAAAGAGAAAGAGCGGAAGCGGAAGCCTTGTAACCCATAGGGGAAACGATAAATTTATACATACATAAAATCCACCGTGTGGGACAATTAATTCGTGATATTTTTAAATTAAAGTATTGTAGAGTGTATCTGAAATCATTTTCAAATGTTTCGCGATCATGTGCCTTTTTAGATTCGTATTGCGTTTCATGAAACTTCAATGCACAGATTTTGCACGTGCACTCGTTTCTAGTAAATCCAGTGAACGAATTTCTCACTTTTTCTGCAGAGAATTAGGATCGAATTACTAAAGTATACAAAACAAAGTAAACAATATCCCGTGTCGTCAGCAAGACCTACGACTTCAGTGTCCCTTTACTTGTTTACTTTACTTCTCACTATACGTATTCAAACAATTAACAGAAGTATCAAAGCAGAGGATATGCTTTAGTTTTCAGTTTTGAGGAATACTTTCAGTAATTGACTGTGATGACGATAGACTGTTGTTTTTAAGCAATTATGAAATATTAAAATATTATTAGTCAATCGTTTATCTTTTCTCTAATATTGCCATTAAATTTAATTTTAATTCAGTGACAGTGTAGAGTATAAAATTATTAGTGCACACCATGGGTCGAAAAAGGAATATATTTATATGGCAATATTTTTACTTCGACATAGAAGAAAATGAGTGTAAGTGCAAAACGTGTGGATTGAAGTTTCATGGATCACATGTTACGAATCTAAAAAGGCACATGGTTGCGAAACATTTCGAAATGTACAGAGAAGAACGCGAGAAATTTGAAGATGAACGAGATAAAAATATTTGAAAATAAGAAAAACTCATTTTCTGTGAAATTATCTGCAGCAGAAGTAATAAATGCGTGCATAGAACTGGTTACCATAGAATCGCAATGTTTAAAATTCTTCAATTACAATGCTTTTAAAATACTAACGAATCAAATATTCAAAGGACTGAATATACCCGCAATAAACTCGTAAAATAGAATAAATTTTGTGTCTGATAAATATGATACTTTGAAAAGTACAATAAAAAAAGTATGCAGAGGGTGAATGATTTCATTTAAAATGGATACTGCTACAAAGCATGACAGGAATCAATATTCAAATAATAAAGGATCATGAAATTCATATATATACACATACATTAGCTATGAAAGAACTAACTAACAGACATACGGCTGCTAATTTAAAAGCGGAGCTAGAAGAGGTTTTAGAAGAATTTGAAATAAAATAAACCAAATATATACAATTACTGCAGATAATTAAAGGAAGGTGAAAGCTATAGAATTATTTTCGAGTAACATTAATGAAGTGGAAGAAAATCAAGAGTTTCTCGCTATTGAAACGGACAAGCACGAACAATGTTCTGAAACTCTAACAGAAAATATTATATATGTTGTGAACAGAATGTTTGTGCCATTTAAATGTGCGGCAGATACGCTGCAACTTGTAGTGAAATATTTTTGTCGATTAATAGATTAGAAATTCTAGATCGTGCACGAAAAATTGTAAAGACATTAAAAACTCTAACTTTCATGTAAATTATTGTAGCATCTCATCCTATTACATTCGGCATTCTTCTTTATTGGGATTATATTATTTTTTCAGATACTCACTGCAACATCTTAATTTTCAAAAACAGGAATTGATGTTCCCACTCGGTGGAACTTAACATTTGATATATTGCAGCGACTTCTTGAATATAAAGATTTTTGTAATGAAAATTTGAAGAAACCGCTGGCATTACTAGAAGCGGAGTGGCTATTGATCGGAGTTATGTTAAAACATTACTACCACTGAATGAGGCCACATTAAATCTACAAAGAACTCAATTGTTTTTCGGAAATTTTGATAAATTGTGATTAAATCTCAAATTGCAGTTGAAAATAATGAATACACATACATCTGGAGTAATTCTCCATTGCTTAGAGAAACGAAAAACACAGCTTTTAAATAATAATGCAGTCAATGTTGCACTTTTTTTAGATCCCAGATTTAAATGTCTGCTATCGTCTGGCGAAAAATATTTGAAGAAGATCGCTGCCCAAATGATTTCGTTAAAACAGGTATGTCCATACATCGTTGTCATTTAATTCTGCAAGTAATGTAATTTTCTTTTTAATTCATTCAATTCTTAGGGTGAGAGGGCAATTAACGAAATAAATATGGATGCTATTTATACTAATAATACTGCAATTCCAAGTACAAGTAGTACTTCCTTTATCTCGCTTAAGAGAATCAATAAGACAAATGGAAGTAGACTCTTATTCTGATGATGAATCGGATGAAAATTCTCATGATCTCTAAACTTTGTACAATGAAATCGAAAATTACAAGGAAAAGGGTATCGAAATCAATACCGAATTATTAATCTACTAGAAGGAGAAAAAGTATGCGATACCACATGTAGCAAAATTAGCTGCAATTGTTCATGCGGTACCTGCCACGCAAGTTAGCGTGGAAAGAGCATTTTCAGCTCTTAAATTGATGTTACACGACAGACGATGCAAATTATCTGCACAACATTTACAAAAACGTGGGAATCCGGGCACCCGTTATAATTTATAAATACGGTATTTATAGTTTATGAAACATTTTGAAAAAGATTTACTAAACAATTTGTAATTAGTCTGGCGGAGGCTGCTGCTCAATTTACTACTGCAGCTGCTTCAATCAGTTCTTACTATATTTGAGGACTGATCTCTGGGTAAGTATCAATAATTTTGATCTCAAGAATAACGTATGAAAGCAAACCTAAACGTAATGGGGACTCCTAATATAATTTGACAGTTACTTTTTTAGCATACACATCATTTTCGAAGTAAAGAAAATAGTTACTCCGAAATTAAGAGAAGAATCTTTATTTTTCATTTGAACACCTAAGTTAGTCGAATCAATATTAATAATTATAAAAATGAATCTATCTTTATCAGTTAACTACTAATAAAAATTGTTGTGCCTGAACGTCTCGTCGGCGAAAGAGTTCGAGTCGAGAGGTTAGGTTAAAGAGAATTTTTGGGATCGTTGCCGGTTAAGAAGATGGAACTCGCGTGAATGTAATCAAACAGTGAAGATTTATTGAAACTAAATAAAAGAAAAAATACAGTTGAATGACGTTCGTCTATTAGAGTCCACCCGTTCCGTTCGCAAATTGATTGTAGACTGTCCTTTTTCGAAGGTGCAGCCATAAGCTGCACTTCATTCAAAATCGTCGAATCGTGCAATTTTCATTTATCGTGACGCAATTGGCGACCGCGTGTTCGCGAGGTCAGGGTACTCGAGGCGCAACAAAATTCTAAAACACAACTATTCTGTATTATAAATACATATATATATATATATATACACACTCACACATATATACATATATATGTATTTATAAATAACTCTCATATTAACCTCTTGAGCGGCATTGACGTTATATGGCGCACATCGTTTAAATTTTCTTTAATTCGCAAAATATTTATGAACTTGGTACTGAAGGGTTTTTCAGATCGCTGAGTGCGAATTATGGGTAAAACTTTTGAAATTCAAAACTGCAGATTTACTGTACCGATCAAAATTTAGAAAAATTATATAAATTGGCTGATTTTTACAAAATAAAAGTGTATTATATTTTCATTAATATACGTTTAAAAATGTAATTGTATGTTATTGTATATGAATGTTTATTACTACTCTCAAAAACTTTTCTTTCTCTAACATTTTTGCTCACCATATTGGATCCATCATTTTGAATTTTAAAAATTTTACCCCAAATTCGTATTGATCGACCCAAAAGACTCCGATTTACTAATTTCCATAAAAAATGGACAAAACTGCATTTGTATCTTGCCCTTTACAGTACGGTCGGTGATAATTTTTCTACCACTCAAAGGGTTAACTACTCGACTGGCATGTGCATAATAGCTCAAGTTTTGTGCGCACATACCAGTTAAGTTATTAATAAAAACATGTCCAGATTTTTTACTGGTACCAAATTTATAGATATGAAACTGGTTACATACCTTGCATGTCAGTGAAAGTAAAAAGTGCATCTCGATAGGGATTACTTGTTGTTGTACAATGATTAGTGAGAACCAGCAAGAGTAATAATGATTGACTGGCTAACGGAGTTTCCATATCCCTTTTTTTTTCATCTTCGTCTATGTGACCATGACTAGCCACTTGAAAATTTTTTAACCCATTACCAATTCCCATTGTAATTACGTTCCATAAACCAGCTGAAATATTGTTCATTACTTCACTCTCTTTCCGTGGTATTCATATACTATATTTAACCCCTTAAGTGTGAAGGAAAATTTTGCTTAGGATAAAAATGATTTCATTTAAAAAGTCATTTATTTCACATAACTACTTGCCTTTCCGAGTTTTTGGGGTCGCTGAATTCAAATAATGAAAAAATTTCAAAAACCAGAATAGCAGATTCAATATGGTCATCGAGAATGTCAAAATACTCAAATATGCATACAAATTGTTTTTTGGTGGATCAACAACTCTGATAATTGATTAAGAATTTTAATTTCGAAAACTGCTATATTAAATCTTTTAATCTGAATTTTTTAAATTTGAACTTTGATTTGAATTCAGCGATCTGGAAAACTTTAAGAGAAAGATTTTTATGCAAATTGCCCGAATGTATGTTTATTCCTATGCGCTTAAGGATATCATCAACAGTAGCGGTCAGTTTTATTTTCGCACGTAAAAGAGTCACTAACACTTAAGGAGTTAAGTATTGGTCAATACAGTGATACATATAATATATACATATTAATTTAGCAATAATAAATCTGCCTATACATCATTCACGGAGAGAACGACCAGGTATTACGTCAGGTCCGGTCAGATCCCGCCCATTTTGCCCTCTCCACGCCGCCTAACAGGTTTTGTAGGCTTGAACGCCAAGCCCGGTTATACTCGGTGGTGGGGCCCGTGCGCATGAGCCCTAACGCGTCACTTGAAACATTTTACAGTTAGTCGTGACATATAGCAGTACTGCGTTTTATGATTGCAAAATTTATTGTACAGTGGAAAAAGATTCGGAAGTGGAAGTAGGGCCATTATCTCTTGCGACAAAGAATAAATTGTGCGCCGGGGCCCAAACTTACGATACAGGAACGTCGCCTTACTGACGTCCTTCGACCTAGGTCGATTTTTTAAATATTTTGTAAACTATTCCAAAGTATAAATCCTCACAAATAATTGGCTGCCGACATGCATATATAGGGGATGATATCATCCCCTGAAAATGGGGACTATTTCGTTTTTCGCTTATACCTTGAAAACTAAAATAGATTGCAAAAAAATTCCAGTGGCAGAAATTCGTGTTTTTTCATACTCTACAAAAGTATGTAAGTGAAGAAGTAAAAAAATTATATATTGTAATTTTTTTTAATATCGTTTCGTATGTTTTCAAACAATGTAACGTGACATCAGGACTACTCGTTACAAAGACCCCACACCTCCGCACACTGCCGACAACAGGGTGGTGCCTTCGGCTTCCATCTTCATGAGGTTCGGGAGAAGAGAACGGGGGAAAATAGCGGATCGGCGGCGAATGCACGAGGCCCTTTTGGGTTGAGCGCCTGCACGCAAAGAGTGGCCAAACGCCGAGATACACTATCGGCACCTCGGAAACTTTAACCGGTCACGGTCTACGTCTCTGCGGGGAGAGCGCTGGCAGAGGGAATTATTTTCGTTTTAGATTGCCACGAGAAGTCATAAGGAAGTATTCCCGGAAAGCGGGAATCCTGGAATAAAGAAAGACCTCGGGTGACTGGCGGACTGAGAGTGTAAAAAATCGCCTTCCATGCTCGGGCGATAACGGAGTTATCGAATAATCACGAATTGTTTTTTATCAGGATTTCTCGTAGAAAACCACGGCTCCCTAGTTCAATTTGTGGGATACAGTGCGCGGGTGTGGCAGAATGAGTGGTTCACCGAGTGTCCAGGAGATGCCCTCGTGAAGCTAGGACGTGGCACCACGAAAGGAGGCAGGAAGGACACGACCACTACATTATGGATTATTAAGGGATTTATGGGAGAGCCAGTTTTCGGTAAGTACCGCGAAAACGGTCTTACTTAGAGAATAACCCTCGGGAAAGGATACCCGAGGGGGAATGATGCGGACATACGGATGCCTATGGAGGCTATCGAAGTCGGAATGCACACTGCCTGGGGAAGAGGAAACTCGTCTCCAATGAGAAATTTGGAAATCGTCCATGGTGAGGAACAGTGGTACGGGAAATTCGCACCTGGCACCCAACATTTTAATTTTTTTGGTTTTTAGATTTCAGCACGTTGGGAGCAGCCACGGATCATTTGTAGGCTAAACCGATATACGGTATACGTCGCAGTACAAATTATTTATTTTTTACTTTAAAAATACATCAAACAAGCAAATTACTCTTTTATGAAGATAGATAAATGGTAGCTTTCGAACTTACGTTATCTTATACATATTTAGTATTATATACGATAATATTTCGAGCAATATAATTGCGCAGTATTCAGGCGACAATTGAACACCGCGTGAAGTTTATCACAGTTTCATTATGAAATACGTGACTAAAGTTAAACAATTGAAAAAAGCGAGTGCAATTTTTATTACAAGTGTACATTAATCCCATTAATGTCATTAGTATTACGTCTACCTATCTTATTGCAATGAATACGCCCAAATCGCCAGTGATTACAAAGTAAAATTAGTAGATACAATGAAAGGAATTTTGATCAACAGTATAACAAAATACCGTGCAATGGAATTAAGAGAAGATAAGATCTTACATTTTCAAAAGACATCACGCATTCGAGAGGCGACTCTCAGTCGTCACGGCGTTTTATGCGATAACTCGAATGGCGACAATGTTTGTTTATGTTAATTTCGTTAACCGCCAAGCGATAAGAGCTATGAGCTGTATCAGTTCGTGAATAGGTTCCTTAGCTCTTTATGTACTTTCTTAGGAAGTGTAAATGCGATACATTTAAGGTACAAATACTAGTGTTTTTGTAAAGAGGGGAATTCAAAACAATCCTGTACTTGGCGAGTCTTTTTACACGAAAGTGTTTTTGTGGGTATATTATAAGTTTTTGTTCGTTAGGTTATATTAAAGAAGTTTTTAGCACATGAAATCTGTATTAATGTAAAATTCTATTCTCCTTCTTCAAATAGGTAATTAAAAGTCTATTCGTTGCAAAAATATACCTTTTCTATGAAAAAAATTATCTGTGAAATATCTTTCAAAATTTAACACGTATTGCGAAATTATTGTATTGAACGCGCTTGGTGCACTGGTTCGTTAAACTAGATGCAAGAAACTACGACGAGAAACAGAAATATCTTGGAATTCTACATCCGTTACCTAAATATAAGAAACGGCAAAAAGGAACACCTGGAAACCCTGGAATTCCACGTCCGACACCTAGACACAAGAAACTACGGTGAGGAACGCCTGGATACCCTGGATCTCTAAGTCCATCACCTAAAATATAGCACTACGTCGAAGCACATACATACGACACGTATGTATACGTATTCTTCACATGAATGTTGGTTTAATTTTTCGTGCGGGATAAAGGCTTAATAATTCTATACTCTTATGAAGACTATGCTCTATACTCTTGTGGAAATTCGGTACACCCTACTTCATCTACTTTATACCTAGCGTGTACCCTATTTTTACTTCTCCTTTTGCTGTTATTGCTTAGCATCATCTCTTCTTCATTACAATATTCCCAACCTTATATATATTTATAAACCTAGTATTCTATACCTATTTTGCATTCTTCACGCTTGCACCGCTTGCAAAATTAGAGACGAATACGCGCGAGATGGGGATTCGGGGACACCTGGTGAACCTTTTGCGATTTTCTATGGAACGAAGGAGTCCATCGCGGGACAGCTCGTTTATAGCCGTTCTCGACATATATATATATTGTAACGTGATTTTGAGGAAATCCACGTTCTAAATTGCTAATCCGCCTTTACACCTCTGCTTGATACATCGGCGCTCCTACACGTCGGTGCATATAGTTTTAAGCAGGGCGGACTCTAGAAATTTTGTGTTATCTTGTCTATCGTCCTTTGAAATCGCGATTTGTTATTTCCGACCTCTGACTTTTACTTTCTTTTCTTTTACGCTACGTACCCTACACTATGATCCCGTTTACGACATTTTGGAGCGACACCACCTGCCGCCACCACTACTATGGAGTATTGTGGAGCATTTTGAAGACACTACCGTTACGGAGGACAACATGGGCCGGAATCTAGGGCAACCCAACAAGAATACGAACCCTGGGACCACCGCGGCCGCCAGTCAGGGCCGTGCGCAAATGGAGCACCCAGGATGGGGCCGCCTGCACGGCCTCTGGCCGTTCTGCCAGGGCATCGCCTGGGCCCTCCTCACCTGCACCGCCAACCTGGGGTGGACAAAGTCCCCAACGTCCTGCCGGCCAGCCAGGAGCTGACCCCCGATGTCCCTGCGACACGACGCCGCTGGACCGTCCCTAGGAAGAGCACCCGTATCGTCGCCGGATCCTACGCCACGGTGCACCTGCTCGTTGCCTGCAGCTACCGGATGACTTCGTCCCTCCTCGTGGATCTTCACCTAAATTCGGATTCCCGGTTCTACCCGTCTCTCCAACTATTGCCTCCTTATTGTTATTAAGTTACGCCTTTCGTTTTTGTTGTCCGCTAACGCCAATCAAATGGCAAATTTGATAAGTAAGAGAAAGGGTACATTAGCTTCTTGGCGATTCCGCATTCTCGCTCTCGTTCACTCACGTCGAGGAGCGCCTGAGAACCATATTTATTTCTCTGGTGAGAATTTTTTGCTAATCTATAATGTGATTTTTGGAAACTTAGAGAAATACCCGTCTAGGCCTTCTGCCTATTCGGTCATTTTACGACTTTTGTATTATGAGTGCAAATGTCTTACCGCACTCTCGCTTTTAGGAAAAAGGACTATAGTGCAGTTACGTGTTAAATTATTTTGTGGTTTGATTCTTCTTTGTCTCGCGAAGTCATGTGCTTTCCGCAATCTAAGTCTGTGTTTCCGAAGTCTTCTCTTGAGTACCGTAAGAACTTGGAATTTCTAAAAGAAAAAATTGCCAATTTCTAGTCCCAGCTCTCTGGTTTGACTAATATGGAATTCCCGAATTCTTCCGTTACCGATAAATCTTCTTATGATATAATTTGCGTATAATAGTTTATAATTTCTGATTAAAATATAGTGTCTAGTATTTGATTATCGCTTATGGAGCTTATTATTGTATTAACTTCGCTTGATCTCTGTTTAATTTCAATTTCAATGTTTCGTAGATATTTATTCCGTAACGATTATTAGTTGAGAATATCTATTGTTTTGTGATTTACTCTTCTGACTCCTTCAGGGTATTCAATCTTATAACAAATCGTTCTCCTATTTTATTCTAAATTTCGCAGATTTTTAGAAATTTTCTAGACACGGACTGAGCGATAATAGAATACTTTTATATTGTGACTCCATATTATCTTTTGTACAATATTTTCCATGTGATTTATACTTTCCTACTGCAAATTATTTATTGGATAGTTTATAATTTCTGTGACTCTACTCTTTCCTATGGTACCGCGATTTATACCAATTTTGTGTTTTTGCGAAAACGTCGAATTTTACCCTGATTGTGTAGTTCCGTGGACCGTATCGCTCCCGCAATAAAGACACCCTATTAGAATATTTGACTTTTGTAAAATTTTGTATTACTCCCGGCCACTCGAAAATCCCTATCCCGTTTATGCTATACGTTGCGCTTTATGATCCTAATTTTACTTTGTATTGCCTCCGCTTTTCTATTTTGCTTTGTAATTTTTAGTATTAAGTTCTCTTGTAAAATGATTTGCTTTTTCGAATAATGCACTACCTTTCCCGACTCGGGAATTTCTGGCTAAAATCACTTAAATATTTTGGATGTTATGTCTGCTTGTCTATATTCAATACAGCTTCGGTGCGTTCACATCATTTTCTGTTTCTTTGCTATCTTTCTCCCACTTACTTCCTAGAACTTACTATACTTCTAAACGCCACGAAGCTCTCCCTGGTGAGCTAGTCTCTGAATCGGGTATTGTGATTCCGAAGAACTTGTCGGACCTTCTCTTTCTCGTCTCTATATTTACAATATTACGTATATCTTTCGGGTTGCCCTTTAGATTTAATTTATTGAGTAGATTAAGTTTTTGGGTTTTCTACTTATTTTTAGGATATTGATCTAGTTTAGGAAATTAAGGAGAGTTTCTTGCCTGGCTGGTGTCTCTCTCCGAGTCTCGTATTAGGATTAGGTTAGATTTGGGTTTATTGCTGATCATGAAAATAACGTTCCTTTTGTTGAGAGGTGCTTAGCTTTCAAGCTAGAACTAAATTTATTATGAACTAATGATTGTATTTTGATAACATTATTTTTTGAACAAAGATTTATATCACTATGGAAATGTATTACCATAATTTAAATAAATACATTTACTGGTTGTATTTTTGCTGTTGTTCCTTTTGATATAATTTGTAATGAAATTTTGGTATTAGAAGGCATTACAATATCATTATAAATCATTATCAATTTCCTGTTTTTTCACTTCGCCAGTATTCCTCAGCGTTTTCCTTTATAATCAAGTGAAACCTTGTCGTCATATTCTGAAGAATGAGATACCTCTGAATAAGGTGACGAACTATGACGCCATTCTATATCAACTTTTTACTTCATAATTATATTGTACACAATATAATAGAAAACAAAATATTACTGACTTGTATGACAAATTTATTATAACCCGGGGAAATGAGTTATTTTCAAGGGACGATCTGGAAAAATGCGAGGCGTCTGGACCGGGATTGGAACCCGGGACCTTTTGTCGCCTCGATGCAGCGCAATTAAATTACTCAAAGTATGATCTTATAGTGATACGATAAGGTAAGTTCGAAAGTTATCATTTTTCTATTTCCATAAAAAAGTAACTTGCTTGTTTGATATATTTTTAAAGTAAAAATTAAATAATTTCTATGAAAACATACGAAATACTAAACCAAAAAGGCATTTTTTGGAAAAATATTACAATATATAATTTTTTCACTTATTCACTTACTTGTATACTTTTGTAGAGCGTGAAAAAAAAAAAAATTGCCATTGGAATTTTTTGACAATTTAGTTTTAATTAAAATTAAAAAAAGCCCTCATTTTTAGGAGAGGATTTATACTTTGGAATAGCCTACAAAATATAAAAAAATCGACCTAGGTTGAGGAGCATCGGTAAGGTGATCTTCCTTGTGAGTAGCGACCTTGCGAGTTCTCCCACCTGACCCTCCCTCCGCCGAAAACTGTGCGTAGCGTGGTTGTTCTCTCCGTGAACGCGGTGTACAGTCCAATTTGGTTATAAGCCTCACGTTGGGGCTGTAGAGGTAGTATCTCTTAGAATTACGGCTTCTCCACCATTGCGAGATAATTTGTTTTCATTAATAAAATCTGTTATCATAATATTCTATTCTCTTTATTATCTCGGAATTGGAGCTTCTTGCATCCACAGGTTAAGGGCCTAATAAAGGCATCACGAGGTATGAAAGAAAAAATCGAGAAACGAAACGCAGTAAACGCGTGTGAAGTCAGATCGTTCATATATATAAAAAAAAAAAGAAGCTTAAAATGATCGGTGATTCGGTCCCCCTTGAATCTCTTAATGAAAATAACTATGATTCGTGAAACAAAAAACTGACTGTGGTGGAAAGCAATGCTGCAACATAAGCCGCTCTCGCACAATGGAAAGAAAATGAAACCACAGCAACGTCGAATTATCTCTTCTCCATCAGCCCATAAAGCTATTTGGCAAAATCTTGAAGAAGTACACTCGGCTCAAACGATTCTAACGTATAGAAACGTAGCAAGAGGAGAAGGCTTCCCCCACTCAGCACGCTCTTCAGTTCCTACGTCATCTGCTGCTCATCGTAGATTACTGTCGACCGCTCAAAGCAGCAGAAAAGAACACTTCCAATATAATTATATTGGAATTATATTTATGTTAAATACTATGTAGTTTTTGAGAAATCATCATTGCACAATTTATTTATAAAACCTAATTTAGAAATATATCGAAAGTGTTCTTTTCTGCTGTTTTGAACAGCCGGCGGTAATCTGACTCTATGTGCAACTACGATGCGTAGCATATGACATAGGGACTTAAGAGCGTGCTGAGTAATGAAAGCATTCTCTTGCATTCCTCTTGCCATGTTTTTTATGCATCAGAATCGTTTGAACCGAGTGTAAATCAATGCGGCCAGCCAAAATAACGACCCTACTGAAGCGACTGTTACTACATCGAATACAAGAATGTAATAACATAAAGAAACATTAGCCGGAGTTCTTTGATACCATGGACAAATTAAAGGACAAGGAAATCGAGGTAAAAAAACCGCTGTAACCTACCATGCTGTTTTATAGTTTGCCACCATGTTTCCAAAACTTTAGATACACGATCGGATCAAGGGATACGCATCAGATCCAACGTCCCTTAGTATCAAAATAATCGAAGAGAGCGACGCAAAAAAGGGAAGCCATGCTGATCGAGCGAAAGATGCTCTATGTATATGTCAAAAAGAACTGAAAGAATCCTGTTCGCAAATATAAAAAAAAATAACAAGAAAACTGTAAACAAAGAAAACCAAAAAGCATTCAAATTTAAATACCATTGTTGTGGCAAAATTGAGCATATGGCTGCAGATTGTTACGCGAAGTTAATGAATGCCCAACAAACGTCAAAGAACATCGAAGTAAGCACTTTCTTCACAGAAATCAAAAATGCGGAAAATCATTCGGTATTTATCGCCAATCACAAACCCAATGATTGGTGTTTAGACAGTGGCTGTACGGCTCACCTGTGTAAAAATCAAGATCGACTTCAAGAAGTGCAAAAGGTTGAACGTGGGATGTTTAATTTCGCAAATGATTCCTCGTCTGAAATACAGACAAAAGATTCGGTAAATATATCGACTCTGGTCTGGAGATGCTTTCGGATTTGGATAAATGCCGAATGAAAATTAGTGACCGCAAGCGACGTGAAATTGCTGGAGGAATTTACTCATCAAGAATTTTACTAAGTGAATGTTATCAAGAACGTGTACAACAAAAACTCATCAAATTCAATGTTAAAACTATTAAAAGAGCTAACAAAAGACATTAACTGAATATTCAAGACTCAAGATCAGAATTTTCAAATGAACACATCGAATATAAGGAAGACTTGATCAATTTTAGTGATCACACAACGTCGAGTGACGAAAAACAGATTGAGAAAATAGACGATCAGCATGAACCTCTATGTTTTCGAATGAATTGCGATTGGTGATTTAATAAACAATATCTTTATTAATCGTATTACAAAGAGAAATATGATGCTTTATGTCGTCTGTTCTTTTGTTGAAACGTGATTCACGACTTGATCGCGACTCGAATGCGACTTACCGGCAGTGTCGCCTTACTACGGTTGCGCTATTTGTGCGCCACCTGGCGGCACGCTCGATCCCCACGAGATCTCAGTCCAAGTGCTTGCTTGCGCGCGTAATACGAATTGTGTGGTAGCACCGAACACTCTGAATCATCACTTGACGAAAAGAAGACGACGGGGACCACGGAGACCCAAAATTGTAAAAACCGGCTAAAGAGGTCTTCCTGGTACATGGTACTTGTCAAAAATGTGGAAGAACTCGATTTTGAGCCGTAAGAATCGCAAGTTGAATAAGTAAATTTAACAGAGATTCCGTTATCCCATAAGGCATGCATTTTTCCTTAAACACAATTTACTTGAAATTTTGTAATCGGAGGGTTCTGATGTCTCTGATTACGAATCCGTACTCAATATTTCAACATTCAACATGGCGTGTTCAATATGGTCGACGAAAATACAAAAAGTTACTTGATTTGGATGAAAAATAATTCATAATTTATAATAGAAAAATGAACCTCCGAAAAAAAATCCAAAAAATTCTAAAATATACCTTAGGGTGCCTGTATAAGTATCTAAATCGATTTTGTTGATACTTTAGTTAGAAATTATTTTTTTCAAGAAAAATCACCTATTTTAATTATTTATTTACTTATAATACTTTTGCAAATGAATATTGATGGTTGCCTACATTCTTTTATACTTGTTCACGTCCTAAGGACACTATGAAAACAAAAAATTCGGTATTTGATGCCAAGAAATTAATTAAAGACATTAACAATCGAGCGGAAAAAGGTGGGACACCATATGTCCCATCGTGCCGCAAAAGATTAAAACAAGCAATTTCAAATTCGGATGCAGTTGAATGGAAGACGGCTATTGCCGAAGAAGTATGATTACTAGTGAAAAACCATACCTGAAATCTGGAACCTTGTAAATCATCAAGTCATCGGCTCACGGGCCTTAAGATATAAATATCGTTCAAATTAGGAAATGAAACGAAGAAAAGCCAGGATCGTCATCAAAGGTTTTACTTAAAAACCTGGAATCGATTTCCATGAAAGTTACTCACCAGTAGCCACATTGAGATCGATATGATTTATAATGGCGCTAACTAAAAGCAAACTATGCACATGCATTCACCGGACATTATTACTGCTTACGTAATGAAATCATCGATGTGAATATATTCATATTCACCCCAAATACTAGAAGAGGCCTCAACAAAAGCGCTATACGGAATCAAAGAAGCTGGCCGACGGTGGTATCACAAGTTTAACAAAAGCATACAAGCTCCAAAGTGAGAAAGCTGCAAACGAGTGCTTCGCTACTTAAAAGGTACAATTTAATTTGGCATATACTGCGAAAAATATAATGAAGTATTGATTGGATTTGTAGATGCAAATCAGGCTGAATGCCATCTCGACAGACGATCATACATAGGATACATGGGCACAATTTCTTGGGAATCCAGAAAATAGAGAATTATTATCCTATCGTCAACGAAGGCGGAATATATCGAAATTTCTGATGCAACAAAGGAAGCGATGCAGCCAAAAAAATTTCTCAAACAGTTTGGCTACGAGAATCTGACCAAGGTTGTTCTCATTTTGGCAAGCAAAGAGCCATTCGCCTATTAGAAAATCCTGTACACCATGCCAGAACTAAACATATTGATGCAAGACACCTCTTCATTAAAGAGGTGTTAAAATCAAGCCTTCTAAACTGACATACATGTCAACGAACATAATAACAGCAGACGCTCTGACTAAGATTAAAATCAAGCTAGAAAAATGCATGGATGCATTGGGGCTAAGACATTCAATGAAATTCGAGTCTACATGAATGATCCTTGTCTGAAGGGGAATTGTCGGAACTACCCGTATATTTTGCATTCCAGGGATAACGCGATAACGAACAGCATGTACTATGTGTCTTTTTTTCTATAGTTGAGTTATTGTTGTTGCCCTGTTACTAAGTAGTATAACGATAATGTTCTAACTCGGAACAACCAATTCTCATCAATAAAGTCTATTATCATAGTATTCTGTTCAAATCTCTTTATTATCTCGGAAATGTAGCTTCTTGCATCTATACAACCGACAATTTCACACATTTCCTTAACCTTTAGAGGGCTAGGGGAGAGGGGAATTGTTTCTAAATTCAATGTGTACTTTGCCTGAAAATAAGACTGTTTTCGAGAACTTAAACGTCTTCTGCTCCTTTAAAGGTTCAGATTTTCTGAGCGTGGTAGAATAGCAAGGAGAGTCCTGAACACTGCTTTCTGCACCGACATTTACTGACACTTCCAGAGTCTTTGAAAGATCGTGTTTATGCTGAATTGAAATCATCGAGCCCCCCTATTTCCTGTATTGATTCTGATAATTTTTGACCGATTCAAGGAATTTTACATCCGATTCTAGGAATCTTTCGAATCTCGATTCTAGGAATTACGCATCCTTGAAAAGCTCCTAGAACTTTGCACAATTTTCGAGGGTTCTCATCCATATTAAATTGTGCAGGATCGTTTCTAGAGCCCTCTCGAATGGCATTTTGTAGTAGCTTCTTTTCCCCAGCCCCGGAGAAACAAGGAAGGAACCTTCAATGGCTCTCCGTCCTCGTGAAGCTTGGAGCCGAGCAAGTGGGTGAAAGTTCGAGATGGCAGCCCTCAATCGAAAGATAATTTGACCTTGAATATTATCTCCTAAAAACGAACGTTAAGACGGTAGCATTCTGGAATATAACTTTTGGCGCAGCACTTTCTTCCCGCACTATCAATCTTTAAGAAACTTCTAAAACTTTCGATTGAATCAAAGACCTTTTCACCATAAGCACGATTTGCGGCTCCTTTGTCTGATTGTTATTGTCCGAGTCAAATTACTCGCAGAAGATAAACGATCCTTTGCGCATTTTGCAAAACACGTTCGATCCGGGAAGGCTAAAGTCCACCTGCAAAATCGTATACCGATGTTCAGGAATTTGTGCGGAGTATTTGATTGCCAGTGTCAAAGAAGGAGAAGGAGACAGAGGTAGGGCGGGCAGAGAGATAGAGTTACAGATAGATAGAGGGTAATGTCTCTTCACTCTTCCATTCTTATTCTTTGCTTCGAAGTATCTTATGCAACAGACTTCATTCGTCATATATTACATCCGCGTAATAAATCAGGTTTGATATTCGCAGTCTATAGTTATATAACAAAGGGCCAATAAGCGGGGTCTGGTTTATATCACATAGAGACCCTGGAAAACGGCTATCTCGCATGTGACCTCCAGATTTAGGGAAAGCGAAATGAACCTTCCAAAGAGTTCATGTATGAAAAAAATAATTAGGCAATAACTCAGACCGTTAGACATACAGTCAGGTAGGTTGGGATTGGTCGTCGAGTGAAAAACTGGAACTTACGCTCTTGAGTCAAGTAAAAAAAACAATTTATTAATGAATCTACTAAACTTAGGTCACACTGTTACAAGGGTTAACTCAGAGATTTTTCGAGATCGCAGGGCACGAAGACGAGGTTAGTACTTCGACTAAATCACCGTGGTGACCCTTCACTCGGTCCTTTATAACTACGTCTGGCGAGCCCTCAGCTCGTCAGTCGTTTCATAGTATGATTATGGAATTTTGGAGATACACATTGTTGAAGGACTTGTATTCATATGTCGTCAATTGCATCTCCTCTGTTTCCATAATTTCTTGGGACTAAAATGTGCAGCGTCGATGCCTTGCTGCACTCCATCGATTCTGACGTGAGGCGTAACATATTGGGTAACTCATAACATGGCGTTTGCAACAACCGAAACCCTCACTAGTTTCCTAATTCAACTCTAAGCCTTCCTTGTCCACCAATCCTGATCTAGTAAAATCCTTTACCCCTATGCAAGGTATCCGCCAAAATGCTATACTCCAATGAGCCATCACTGTGTACATCTTTCCTGGAAATACCCATAGCTGGACCAATAACAACCGATGCCCAACCTATCCCAAAAATCCATCCCAGATAACTAACATAGGTGAATTTTTAGTTAAGCTCACTTACATTCTCTGCTGGTCCAGCAACTAGAGTAGTCACTTACAATTAGTTTTCAGTTTGTCTACTTGTATTTATAATAAATTGTGCTTGTTTTAAACTTATTCAATGCGCTATCATATTTTGCTATTTCCAAATTTCAATCTCTTCTCCCGTCATTGTCGTCGACGTCGTCGTCGTCATCGTCCTCGTCCTCGTCCTCGTCCTCATCGTCGTCGTCGCCGTCGTCATCGTCATCCAAGGACCACCGCAGTTGTTCACTGTAGAGGGGAGAGCAGGGCAGAACAAAAATACGTTCCGCAGACCGAACACACGATTAATGACAGGCGCAGCCCACTGAGAGTGCTCCGAACCATGCCCGGTCTTTCCCGGCAGCTTGGGGATGGGGCTGCTGTTAGCTTGCTCTGCCGAGGTGTAAGCTGCGATTGCGTATCTGGAGTCAGCCCCATCAGGTTCCAGAGGGAAGCTAGACGGAAAAGAAGAAAAGAGTCCGCAATAGTGCCTGGTCCCACGACTCTGCACTTGGAAAAACCTGATAAGGCGCAGAAAAGAGTAGAAGACAATAGGGGAGGAAAAACGCGCCCGGAGGCGGTTCTTATTACTCGAGCTAAAAGAAGCAAGTATGCCGATGTTCTTAAAGGCATTAGGAGCAAGGCAAAACCGGAAGAGATGGGCATCAAAATGAGAACCGTCAAGGAAACGAGGATAGGAAATATTTTCTTAGAGCTAGGCAAGGCAGCTGGCAATCAGGTCACTTTTGGCAAGTCACTACAGGAAGCCATTAGAGAAATTGGTGTTGTGAGACATCTTGTCCCTAAGAGCCAGGTGGAGATACGAGACTTGTTTGCTGCGACAGACGAAGAAGAAGTCAGGATAGCTCTAAATGAATTCTTTGGAGAACAAGCTGCCACTCACTAAAAGATCAACCTCACAAAGAAGAGCCAATGGGGAAAACTTATGGCCCTCGTCGAGCTAGATCGAATCATCGGGAATATTGCAAATATCTAATTGCTCAAAATTTTCTTCCCATTCAATTGAGCTTACTGGCAAAAATTTACTCATAGCTGCACCGTACAAATTGTTAATGTTATAGTACATGGGATACGATTCTTCTTTGCACGGGTCGAAATAATCTCCCATATATTTATTGTTCGCCTTGGCATATCTGTTTGAGTACTGAGCTATGCCGCTTCGAATACCTCTTTCGATACACAACAACATCTGAACATCAGTCAATAGCTCAAGTTCCACACCAGCTCGGATCGAAATCTGCTCCCATATACCTATTGTTAGCCTTGGCGTATCTGTTGGAGCATCGTGCTACGCCACCCCGAATTCCTCTCTCGATAGACAACATCAATCAGCAAATCAAGTCTAACACCCGTACACTTGATCATAGCATCGAAAGCAAGGCTCAGTGCAGTATAATAGTGTGGAGGATCTAAATTGTATATGGCGTAACACTTATGTCTGAAATTTTCAACGATATCGGCAAGAAGTAAAACATCTGTTTTCAAATATAAATCAGAATATTCCTTCAATGTCTTAATATGAAATGTTTGCCATTAATTCAAAGCGTGTGAATAATCTGCTTCAAAAATTCCTGCGTTATTTAGTTTTAATAAAATTCTTCTTTGGGTGGCAATTGATCATCTTCGAGTTTTTTCCAACTATCAACGTATTCGTAAGCAAAAACACCTTTTTTGATGAATAAGTTGAACTCCTCTACACTGGTACAATATTTACAACTAATTTTTCCTCGTCTTTCAAATACAATGCTAGTTTTTCAATGCTACTCGACATAAACCTAAACGAATTGATGAATCGATAATTTACAATTGTATCTTTGACGCTCTTTGTGAAATATATATCGCTCTTTGTTCACCGGTTGCAGGTTTACTGAACCCTCGAAAGATGTAGCCAAAGCTGTAATCAAGAAATGTGAATCATAACCAGATAAGTTATGAAACACAACAGGAACGGTTTGTGAGTTCTTATAATTCAAATTACACCCATGATGTGCAGCACCACTATACTTGCCCTAAAATAACAATGATCACGATGCTTGGCATCCTGACGTGTAAATGGTTTTTCACAAACGTGACAAATCTTCGCCGAATGAAATTCATTTCTCTGTATAAAATTTAGAGCACTATTCGTTTTAGGTAAAATTCTATAAATTGAGCTAATTCCTTTGATTCACTCATAAATCATTCTACGCAATCATTTCCGCAATAAACTTTCAATTTAGGGATAGAGTCGTCAAGGTTACATTGTAAATAGTATGCTATGCTATGCGGAATATGTTTTTGATAGAGAATTGTGTTTCAAAAATGAGATGCATCCGTAACCGACTCTAAAATGCACTCAATATCAGAATAAATAGTAAACGGTACAGATTTTATGTGCTTATAATTTTTTAATTTTAGAATTTTGTCTTTTTCATTGGGTAACACGATTCCACATTTATTTATAATATATTCGCGCAATTGCGTCTATGTTTGTCAAAAGAGCTTTTTAATCTAAAATGACATAGGCATCTATCGCATAGTCTAGTATAATATTTATGTTTTGAAATTTGTGAATTCAGTAAACAGGATAAATTTTGAATCCAAGCAAAATGATAAACACTACCGTCTTCCATGCCCACATCATCTCCATTCGAATAAATTTTCATTTCCAACATGAGTGAATGAATCGCTTCCTTGTCTGATTTTTGTTGACTAAGGTAAATCGATATTATCTTACTGCCTCTTTACACTCTATACCGTGAAGGTTAATTACTAATTCATTCATCGCTTCAAATTTTGAAACGTCCTTTAAACCAATAGAAAAATTGATACCTTCGTACTTTAGCACTGAGCTGAAATGTGGGTAGGAACTATTTAAATTTACATTATTTTTAACTGGATGAAGAGCTGCGTTAACGAACCAGAGAAAACAATACGGATCATTGTTTCTAATGTTCTCAACAGCTTTCTTACTCTGCACATCCTTAGGTAATTTAATGACGGTTGACAAATCTCCATGTATAGGTTATACCTAATAATGTTTACCGCCAACTTTCCAATTTTCAACAATGACTAGCCAGATTCTTTTTCTTGGAAATCTTCAACTTGAGTCAATAATTTTCCCATTACATTCACATTAAACCAGTCACTGATGTCCATGGATAATAGAATAATATACTTTCTCGTATTAAAGAACTTCAGCCCCTCAATAATTTCACCACCTTTAATAGTTTCGAATTTACAGGATAGGACAACGTTGACTTTCAAATTTCCATCCTTTCGAAGCGCGTTGTTCACTCTGACTACGAACAATTTTCTAGAATCTTCCAGGAAACGCTTCATATGCGTATGCTGCAAGTTCGCTATCACTCCAGTCCTTATTCTACCCCTGAAGGCTGATTTCAAGTCATCCCAAAGCATTCTGTCACTTCTTCTTTCACTTGTTGTTCCTTCACCTCTCTTTTGACGTTGCTTAAATTTTTCGTTCAGAGACTTGAGTATTTCAATCGTCGTCAAGATTTTAGTTTTCTCCCCGATCGATAGTTTGACGTTTCTTCGAATCTTATTCAGAAGTCTAACATTTTACGTACCAAATTTCATCCATTTCTTAATTTTCGTGGTCGACGATCCCTTCATCAATAGTTTATATGTTCCTTCCATAATCTCAATCATTTTCTTATACTTCTTGCTATCCATGTTTATTCACGAACCTTTTAACAATGCGCTCAAAGGGTTAGCTCGAAACAATTGTCGTACTTGTTTTCACTGATAGTAATAATAATGCACTCGAATGAATGATTGACAATGATCGGTACGCAACATCGAAGCGCTTTTTATACGAAGGTTTTCCTGGAATTGTTTTGCATCAATTCGAGCGATAAGACCTACCAGGAGGATTGCGCACTTATTTCCTTTGAGTAACCCGATACTTCCGATATGCGAGAGTAATTCTACATCAAAAAGTTTTCGACGCGCTTTCGGAAATGCACAAAGGGATCGCTTATCTTCTGCGAGTAATTTGATACCCTGAATAACAAGGATGTGGTAAATCATCCTCAAGGTCAAAATTGTGTCCGGCTGAGAGCTGTCGCCTGGAATCTGCATCAGGGGGTTGGCGAGGGATATTTTGGAAGGTTCCTGCATTCGAGATAACATTCAAGGCCAAATTCGCTGCCGACCGAAGGCTAACGTCCGAAACCTGCAGGGCGTCAGGGAAGGAAGGGAGTCGTCGATGCTTCTAGAAGGTTCTAGCAGCTTCCCCGGGGTTGAGGGGTAAAGGACTGCCTCAAAACGTCGTGCGAGAGGGCCGACGGCTCTGGGAGCGATCCTCCGCGACTTGGAACGGACACGAACCGTTAAAGCTTCTAGAACCTTCTAGAATATTCTAGAAGGATGTCGATCATGCGCGATTATTTTTGGAACCCGACGTAAAATTCCTATAATCAGCCTTCGATTCGTGGAATCGACGATCCTCGTGACGTCACTCGTCGAAATCAGGGGGGTCCACGACGTCCATATAGCACGGACACGGACACAAACTTTCGAAAGCTCTCCAAGTGTCGGTAAATGTCGGTACAGGAATCTATATTCAGAATCCGCCAACTTATACTACTCCGACCGCCTGCAACCATACAATGGTAAATAGGGGGGGGGGGGGGGGGGGAGGAAGTGACATGTGCTACATCTATTGAAAGTGATGTAGTGATATATGAAATAAACGTGCAGTACAACAATTTTTTTAAAGATAGAACTATACTCGTTGTTAAAATATGTAGAAAAGTCAATTAGTTAAAATGTGATGATAGATTATACTCAGATTTTCTATGTCACTTCTAAAATTCATTGCGTTTTTCTCTTTAATTATCTTTATCATTTCTAAAATGCATCTTATGTGTGACACTGTGTCATTGGATTCATTGGATTCTGTAAACTATATTAGATCTATTTGATAGTTTGTTGATATTAAAAGATGTAGTATAAAGGAAAAAAGTAAACAATTGGCCTGGGTGTATACACTCAATATACCTTTGGCTTCACTTATGTATAAATGTGTATTAGATGGTGGGACCATACGACAGTTTTCACCACCTAAGCAGTTCGAGTTGAACAGCCTGAGAGGGAACAATAAATGTAACGATAAACAAAGTAGAGAGAAAGTAAAATGTTATGTTGCCTTTGTTCGCGGGTGTGATCATGACATCCATGTGATTTTCTAGAAACTTTTTCACAGCTGTGGCTTCTTTTACCTCTACTCTGTGTATTGTGTATATTAGATCTATTTCACTTCAATGTTCATTGCTATGTTCTCTATCGGTAAGACTTTCTTATTAAATGAGAAACTACGTTTCTCACCTAATGCTAAGATATTGGTTATTTCATATGGTATTTCTATGTTTGATAAATTTTTTAATCAATTTTTCCTATGTTTCTGATCTGATGAATTGCCATTCTTAACACTGCAATAGTCGGTTGAACGTACGAATATGCTTGGTCTTGCTAATATTGAAGATGCGACTCTATGACCTATTGTTATACCCCATAGTTTAACCCTAGAATAAAGCGACTAGAATAAAAGAGCCTCGCTCTTTTAGTCACCAATGTGGCCGACAAGGAATAGACGATTTTCTCGGGAAAGACGTGACGAATTCGTCTACTCAGCGAGCTTAGCGAGATACGTAGAAAAAGGGTCCAGGAGACGACTCCTGGAGCTGCGGCAAGGACTTTGTGCGTAGTCGAAGTTGTTACTGGATTTTGGACGAAGTAAGATCAATTTCACATGATTCTATACAAGTGTTAGGTTCGACAGAGAATTGTATAAACTTCTGCGTTGTTAAAGCAGAAGAGTATCTGGTCCATGTACTCCAAAGAGATGGTCCGTGCAAAACTTTCGATGAGCTCCAATGTTACATGTACCATCTCTCAAAGTGCATAAGCGTACGAGAATTGTCGCCAACGAACGCATCTGTCAGACTGCACATACTCCGAGCGTTTTATATTAGTTGCCAACAACTAACATGCTTAGATGTACGATCTTCGAAACTAAACGCCAAACTTTTTGGATGCGTTGAAGAGGATGATGTACTTGTGCCTCAGCGAATCTCACACTATTGCTACCGGTAGGGAAACTGGTACCGACTTGCAGCTGCAAAACGTGTGCGAGAAAATCATGCTGTTGTGTGGCCGCAGAAATTCCGTGCTGCTCGTTTTGTTTATGCCGAAATACCAACAGTTGTAAAAATTTGTCGACGAACGACGCAAATGACGAATAAATGTTTGAATAAGGTGTACTTGTTTGATTTTTTCCCCAGAATTATTAAACTGCATCGAAAAAAGAAGTTTGTTAGTGCGGAATGATTTATCATGATTTTTGTAGAAATTGAGTACAACGTTCATAGATAAACGTAAACTTTTTCAGTCCTTCCACTGTCATGGAAACTTTGAGATATATTATTTGTGACATATTTTCTAAACTCGATACCGATATCACCAATCCGAGAACTATCCTACGCCACCTTCGGCCGTCCGCCCTTCGCCTCATGCGTCGAGATTCTTTTAACCGATAACTACGTGCAATTATCCTCTCTCTCGAGTCGTCCTTTTAAATTACGAATTCAGCCCAGAACGTAATTTCTGATCAAGGTGGCGACTCTAAGGGAACAAGAAAGCGAGAATATTATCCGGAACTATAGCTGGGGTCGTCTTATGACCGTGAATTGAAAAATCACGTCACACATTATTGTAGAGAAATTAGGTATCCAGAGGAAGCAATACCACCTAAAATAACGCCTAAAAACAAGAAAATGTTAATCGATCGCTCCAATTTAAAAAAAAAGAAACATCGATTTCTTAAAACTTGGCTACAAATGTCAAAAATATGCAAACGAACTGTTTCGTAGAGAGTTTTATTCCCTACAAAAAAGGTCTTACGCATTTATAGCGTGAGTATTCGTGACCCGAAAGTACCCGACCGCTAGAACGTTAGCTGTCGATTTTTTTTCAAGAAAGATCATACTTACGAAAAATATACGTAGGACCATTTTCGTAGGAATCTTACGTTCTATAAAAAGGTCTCTTGTAGAAATTTTCCCTGACGAGCCTTTATCGAGTTAAACGATAATAAACACTTACTTTATTAATAACAATTACTGTATCACTTTTTTCGAAAAATAACCAACATTTTCGAATTCAGCGGATCAAAATCTACAAAACCCACCTACGTACAAGAGGCGATCTTTTAGTACACACAGAAGTATGTTCCGCTCCTAGACTATAAGGAAATACGACTGAAAATGATAGCCAGCGAATCTCTGTGTTTCGTGTGCATATTTGATTTTCCTGGCGTTGGCGATTTAGTACACAGGAATAATTTAATTTGACAACTATAATTAAAATTACGAGAAATGATTTATTTGTTAGCGGCGCCTGTAATCAAGTGCGAAGAACTTAAGCATTTACAGCGTCTTATTAATGGATATTGTACACTCCATCTCCAATGATTTGATGAACGTTTAAAACCAAAGCTCCTTAATTTAATTCATTACGATACAAGAATTTTACTACTTGCTCCTCCTGTACGTTACTCTTCAATGAGATATGAATCTAAACATAGAGATAGCAAAATAACGGCAAATCTCTGCATAAAACCTTCATTGTGGATTCAGAGATTCAATGAACATCCCCGTCATCTCCACAAACGGATTCATTCCATGACCCTACAAATTCATGAATCACCCCGGCAAAATGCGCGACATGTGCAATAATCATCCACCCCACTCCGCATTAGAAATGAAATCACCCTAACTACCGATCTGCATAAACGACATCCATCAGTCCGCTCTACACGCTCATTAGTACTTGTCAGTTACTCTGTCTACGATCTTCTTAAACCGTATTTTCGCAACCTCGCAGGACGGTCCCCTCGAAAAGTCTAGAGTCTTGTACCAAAGTGAAATTATTCGCGATTCGAATGTTGCGTCGAAATTAAATCCTAGGAACTTCTCGACAGTTCAACCCTAGGGATTGGGTAGTTCAGCCTCGCGTTTCGGTAACCCACAGAAAGGGAAAGAACTCAGTCAGTGCACATCAAAGAATCATCTGTGAAGTTGCTTAGCTTATTTTTCTATTGTCTCTCTCTTGTTGGTGGTTTATACCGCTGGTTAGTGGATGGAAGATCATAGCATATGCTCGTAAGGGCGAGGCCGCAAAGTCGCACTCCCCACGGGAGTCGATCCACACACGATCTGTTTCCTTTGCGAGGTACTGCGGGAAAGGGGTATTTTGTTTTGTCACCCACTAGACGATAGAGGGCGAGAACCAGGAGACCGAATTCCCGCTTCTCGCGAATTCGGCAAACCGGTGACGAAGGACTTCAGCAATCTCCGGATTAGTCGAAGTTAATCTCTTCCCAGTAATCGAAACGGGAACACGTGCGATACAGCAGAGGACAGCTAGCAAATTCTTTTTTTTTTATTTTCTGCATTTTTGTTGACCGCTCGACTTTCCTCTTCGATTTTGGATCTCTAGTGGATTGATTGCGGCTGCGTTTTTATTGGTTCCGAGTTTAATTTATTTTTGGGGATTACCGTAAGGGTAATGGAGTGACGGTAACGGAGCGGATGTGAAGCAGTCAGTGGAGTGCGGAAGCGACGGCAGGAAGTGGCACCAGCCGAGGAAGTTGAACCTCTCGCCCCGAATTGACCCGCAAAACTTTTTAGGACGATCGGTATTCAGGTCTTTGAGGACGTAACCGACGGATCGGTGCGCACTGCCACGAGCTCTTTTATAGCACCTCCCTTCGCCAGAGCAGAGCTGACATCAGCCGCATGCACGAAGCCCGAGAGGAGATCGGTGGTCCAGGCGTTCGATACGCTGACCTGCCAAGATCGTAGGAAGGAAAAAGGTTCGCCCCCCCCCCCCCCCTCTGCCCCCGAGCTTGATATGACCACGAATGGTGTCGCGGAGAATCTGCGAATGTTAATAGAACAAGCTAAGCTTGTATCGACACTATTTAAACAATAAACGGAAAATATAATTTTAACTGGCGTTATCATTGGCGAAACCCCGAACCTTGCATTTTGATCGCCTCCACGTTGCCCTCTATCAATTTCAGTTAGCTGAGTCTCAGCAGTCGAGAAACCACGAGGAATCGGTCATAGGAGGAAACATCAGTGCGGGCAGAGCCGCACCTGACGCCCAACAAACGGAACTATTTTTTTAGGACTTTCAGCACGTTGGGATCGGCCGAGGATTATTTGTAGGTTACGCCGGGAAGGGGCATACGTCATAACACGTATGTGAATATCTCATTTTATTAACGTAAAATTTACTTTAAATAAAGTGTAATTTCACACACAACACGTGAAACATTCACTTTGCATCACATGTAAACTTCTTATCCTACACGTGTTTAATGTATTTTAAATCATATGTGAACGTTGGCTGCTATACAGGGTTATTCATCGCAAACAAACCAGCAGATGTTGGTCGCTAATGGGTGATTCATTCAATCAGAACAGCATGGTATCATTGAAAAAATGAAAGTTAATTTAGTTCGCAACAACCCATACACATGTGTGCAACGAATGACATTTCGTATAGCGATAAGTAATTGGTTAGTGCTGGGACAGGTTATTTAAAATAATCACATCTACTGAACGACTTATTCTTATGTATGGTAAGAAAGATATATTATTAATAAGTTTTATCTAAGTAATCAATGCATTATTTGTATGTAAACGGCTTGAATCATTATGATAAGATAATATGATAACCTATCAATTCTCTTCGTTTTCCCTTTACAAATAATGAAATTTAGTTTCATTTTACTGCAGCATGTAAAGAGTTCAACTATGATGTTTCGATGTAATTTCATGCCTCTGCGACTTCCCCTTTCGCCGTTACAGAATCCGTTTTAATCTTGGATCCTCCCAAAAATAGGTAAGAACGAAAAATGCACTAAGAGGGAAAAGCGAAGACATGTATCACCTTATTTCGTCCACAGAGGCTCGATACTAAATTGCAGCCCTGTGCGACTTCTCGTGTCCGAAATACGCTATCCCTGTCATTCTTGTGCTCTTACTGGACTTTCAATTGACAGTTTCTCAAGACAACTTCTGTGCTACAATTGAATTTAAATCCCGCAAAACTGGAATCATCCTGACACTCCAACTGCAGGTATGCTTTTATGTGAATCAAGCATCATGAGCTTCACTTTCTTTCAATATTTTAACGAGTTCGGACTTTCTGGTTGAACAAAATCGTTCATTCGCAGCCAACTTCTGCCGGTGCGTTTGTCGTGAATAACCCTGTATATGTTAAAAGTACCTTACATTGTGGTAAGACGCTACGGGTCGGAGTTACCAAAAAAATAATGTGACCGTCACACCACCACAAATGCTATCTATATATCCACAAATTTTTCTCCGTGCAGGAGAAAATGTGATCTGTCGATCACTTGTATATATATTTCCATACGCTCCGCTCCTCGGCAAATATATGACAATGGAACTATCCATTTTACAAATATTAAAAAAAAAAAAATACTCACCTGCAATACTGAAAACAATACTGCCCCCAAGCTGTTGCGTTAATAAACCCGGCGGTGCATGATCTTGCTGTGCAAAGTTGTGTAGCAAAGTACACACGAGCACTGGTGCATGAATTCGTTGTTCTTCATGCATCACTATTCGATATATTATACTATACTCAGCTGATGTTTGCGCAAAGAGTTGTACTGACAACAGTACTAGTAAACAATTTATAGCTTCCAGATGCACAACATAAGTAAATTCACTGAAAATATAAAAATCTTTAACAGTCGAACTTACTCAATAATGTTTTATAATATTATACTTAGAATATTTTTTTCAATTTTTTTACTAATCACAATTTGCTTTTGGAAACCCCTTAACTGGCATAAACTCATCGCTGCATCAAGGAAAACCTTGACCAATAATGGAAGTAACGCACGAGTGCGTCAACATGGCTTACTACTAAAAATAATGATAAATATTTCTTGAATACAAAAACCAATGCTTTTGAGTACGTTATAAGAGTTTTAGGGGTCGCTGATTATGTCTTTCACATCAGTTTTTCATAAGTTGTTAATGTCACTTACCGTGACCATGGACATGACTTTTGCACAGGGAAATATTCAAAACCACATAAGAATCCTGCGAGTCCATGGCGGCGAGCTGCGGCATCTCGTGAGAAGCTACTTGTATGACTTATCGCGCCGTGCTCTCCGGTAACGTGTCCGAGCATGTGAACCACGAATTCCAAAACGCATTCACACGGACAATTTTGCTGAATCTGTAAGACTTGCCCCCCACTTATCTTTCAACGTTCATGAGAACATCGGACGGAACAGCGAGATCAAAGTTTAATCTCTGGATACACATCAGAACGCACGGTTCGGCCTAGAGTAACTCCTCACAATTGCATCGCGCGGCGACTGTAATTCTCACGGAAGTTCCGCGGTCTAAAGAAATTCGCCGTTCGTGAGCCAATAAATACAGTTATACATATACAGTTATTTGACGATTAGGGCGCAGTCTACTTTGAAAGGTCAAGAAAAGATTCTTTGTTCTTGCGTTGTCTTAAAGCTTTAACTCTTAAAAATATGTTCTTAAAGTGATTTTTTGAAATTCGAAAAATTTCCAAAGTTACAGAGCGTTGAGCCTTAGGTAGCGCCGGATGAAATCAGAGCGCACGAAGCCTGGTACATTCCCGTTGAGTATTCCTGAGCAACAATACAAAGTGATGAAATTGCATCCTATCTATCGTAACGTTTTCTGTTAGTGTATAGCGCTCCTTATAAGTGTACGAAATGGTAGGTAAGTGCTCAGGGCGGAATTTGGGCGACACAGGATTATATGGTAACATAAAACCAAATAAATCTATTAAAAGCATCGATAAAAGATACAACAGTCTTTGGTAATTGAGAATTGTAAATGTCAATTTCAATGTCGGCAATGTAGGAAACGTTTGTCAGAAGAGCGTAATATTAATATCTTACGTTATTACTCCACATACAAGAAACTACTGATACCACATTAAACTGGTAACACGACAAAATACCCAAAACGATAAAATGCCCAATGCGAAAAAATATCAAAGGCGACAAAGTGTCCAATGCGGTAAAACGTCCAATGGGCTTAGAAATGGCTCGGTTAGGTTAGGATAGGGTAGAACTTCAAATCGCACTGTCAAGTGTGTTTAGTTAAATATAAATCGTCAGCGATCGAACGCAGCAAGCGTGTCCGACCGTACTTAGAATACTGCAATAACGCTGATAATTGACTAAACAGATCATATATCGACCGTCATTAGTATAAATCTTTAACAAATTATGATCCTTCCTTATCATTTAGAAATGTTAAATCAGATATTACATATAATTCACCTATTGTGTGCTAGGAAGAAAAATTCTGCTGCGAAAAATGAAACTGAAATAGATCAAGTGAAATCGCATCGTGCTTCGAGAGAGAAAGAGGAAAAGACTTTTTTTACATGTAAGCACGTATTTCAATACAAATAAATAAACTTCTGAATGACCTCTGGACTTCCGCGTCCAACACATACACACAAGAAACTACGGAGAAGAACTACAAGACGTCTTGGAATTCCACGTCCGTCACCTGAACACAAAAAACTACGGAGAGAAACACCCGGACACCATGTCTGACACTTAAACCATAAGGAACTACCTGACTAGAAATTTGATCGGGCATGCCTGAAGTACTACCAGGATCTGATCTGGCAGACCTAGGGAATGCCTCGTTAAGACATGCCTCGTGTGGTTCTGATCGGGTCCAACTCAGGATTGCCTGATATCTACGGAAATAAAGTCTTGCAAGGCATGCCTAGCCAGGTCTCGATAAGGATCATATCAGCGTCACGTCCCTTTGCCCGAATACAAAAATAATGTCAAAAACCGTAAAGTCCTGTAAGGCTTTCCTGATCGGGTCCATAACAGGATGATGTTCTGAATCCACATTATGCTGATATATATATATATATATATATGGGAACCAACTTCCCCCATCATGTATTGCCGGGTCGCCAAGGAGTACGAGGGGAGGGTGAGGAAGTTCCAGAAAAATCAGGAGTTTTGAATGGGAATCAAACGTGGTATCTACGGACTGCCAAATCAGGACACTTGTCACTGTAACATCGAATCCACTATCCGTCCTAACAAAGTCCTCTTTACTTCTGGGTCCTTCCTCTCTGCTGCCCCCTTCCAGCTTGTCGTCATCACTTCGCCCCCTCTCCCTGCCCCCAGCTCTGATGAGGTGGTGCACCTCGTCACAACACACACACACACACACACACACACACACACACACATTGAGTGAGCGAGTGAATGAGTGAATAGCGTACAAAAAAGTTCTCTCTCTCGTTCGATGTTTAAAGACAAGTGAGTAGCCTTCCGCTACCGCACGTAGAGCCTTCTAGTGACTCCTCATCGTGCGGCCTTTAGTCGATATAACAGTATAGCGTTAGTGTAACACTTGATCGTGCGCGCCTATATATAACTCAAGTCGAAAAGTAAATGAACAGTAATGAGTAATTATAAACATCGAGCAGAGCTAATGCAGCAACTTACTTGGTTGCGGGTCGCACGTTATCGTGCAGTTTGTCGTGTTTCCAATCATGATATTAGGCGATCATTCGTCAATGTTGAATCTACCTCTACAAATTCTCAGCAATTACCTGATGTATCACTTCCGGTAACAGAGCCTATTCAATGTTCATATGAACCATAGGATATTAATCCAAATGTACAACGGAAAATTTCAAATATAAGATTCAATCGAATTGATAGTTTCTCAAATAGTCACTCGAGCGACTTCACAGAAAAAGTCTATCCGCAGGAAAATATTCAAGCAAATATTTCTGAAGAGTCAGAGATTGATGAATAAGATAGTGAACAAGAGTAAATCAATGCAAAAGATGAGCAGACAAGTGACGAACATGAAATAGAGATAGAAAATAATGAAGATCAGGGCTATAATGAAATAATATAAGAGGAATTGCACAGATGGGCTTTAAAAAGGAAACCACGCGTCTCAATTCATTGTTAAAGATTTTGAGAAAGCGGCCTACCTAAAACTAAAAAAACTAAAACTAAAAAAACTTTCCTTCGAACTGAATTCACCGATAATATGGTGAAATTGGATGATAATGATAATAGCGAATTCGCATATTTTGGCATAATAGAGTCTCTTTTACGTTCCATCAATCGTACCTTACATAAAAATATACTGATTTCTCTTTGCATAAACTAGAACTAATTTAAAATCTTTAACAAAAGCGGACCTGAATTAAATCATTTTTTTGCAGATCCTTCTATTTTGACAGTGGGTGGTATCTGGACTTTGAATATGCAGCTTGAACAGATCAGAACGGAGATGACTTCCATGAAGATCGCAATGGCTGAAAGATCTGTTGGTGCCGGAGATCATCATGAAATTAACAATAACCATATGGAAGTTACAGGTCTCCAAGAGGCAATGTCCCTACCATGGGAAACACTTGAACAGTTTAAGGAATTCGATGAAAAATTAGCCGAAGATGCAGTATGTCAACGATAAACAGTAAGTGTTCTCCACAATTAATTTTTTTCCTCTGAAAGCTATGATCAGTTTTAATGATTTTTGCTTCCGATTTTTCTGAAGATATCACCGGAAACTTTGTTAAATAAGGAAGCTGGTCTAACACGCACGGTTGGCATTATTGTTCGAGCATACATGACTCAAAAGGTCGCTTTGAAATTAACGACAGTGGAAACGATGCCATGAAATGAAATTTTCAGCATGACAACGTTCTTTAAACACCTTGAAGGTAATTATTGAGGCAAAAAAGAACATGAACAATTTTTCGCGATGAAAAAAAATTCTTTTATAATTCCTTTATTGTCAGATTTCATCATTAAATCTTAGGTGAAAGGAAATGAGTCGACCGTGACAACCTATTAATTTCAAAACTCTATGAAATCCATCATGAACAAGGCAAAAGATTGGAATGCTCAAAGTAGTATCCGACAGAAAAATCTTGTCAATACCAAGGAGCAATAATAAATTTAACAATCACTTTGTATTAATAAACCATACAAGCATATTCTACATTTTTTTTATTTGGATATAACGATTGGTTTGTGCTGCCTGATTCTAACCTAATATGGACCTTATAATGAATGTATATGGTTGGTTTCCCGACCGCATCCTCATGTGATCACAGTATACTTGATGTGGACCAGATTTGGACCTACTACGGTTCTGGTTATGTTCCTAAGGTGAACATAACGTACATGAACATAACACACGTACTATCAGGGCCCGATCAGGAACCCTTATTAGGACCCGATCACCTAATCAGGCATGCCTGATCCTGTCCTTATCGGAACCCTGCTTAATTTTTTAGTCAGGTACATCAAGCATAGGGAACACACACCGACGCATGCGCTGCACACGAATGCCAGTCCTGCTCGATGCGGGAGGTAAAGACTAAAATAATTCTATATAGTGGCGAAGGCAGCCTTATGCTGGCTGAAAATTTTATGTGAATGGTAGCTTGACGCATAAAATGTGTTTGATTGTATTGTGTAAATGAGCGGTGTGAAAATCAAGTGAAATGAAACTGAGCAGTTGAAATCTTCTTTTACAAATATCTCATGAACGAATGGACTGATTGACTTCATCCTTAACTTAAATGAAAGTGATTTATGCCTAGAATAAAAATAGTGCATTCGATTTTGCAAAACTTGCACTAATTTTGAGAAAATAAATTTTCTTCTTTGAAATCGTCCCTCCCGCGTGTGCACTGCTGTATAATATCTCTGGTCGTCTCGCTGTCGCTACGCTATACATACTTGGCACGAGACTCTCCGGAATCTCTTGATATATTAACGAGAAGTGTTAATCATCTATCGTAAATTATTTATATTAAATTCGAGAGAGGTTTCTCCTCTTTCGACCCTTGTTGATACTTCTGTATTAGAATTATCGTGATTATCCCTAATTAGTACTTTCAGTATATGAGTACCGAGGGTTAATTAATTGTACCGTTACACTATATAGCTGGTAGGATCTTCAATGTGGGCTATTATAGAGACGATATTTCCACAAAAAGCATATTGCATCGAAATAACTTTTACATTCTTATTTTCCATAAATCGTTCTAATTTTTCTTTTACTTTGAAAAACACAAAAAAAAAAAACGTTTTTTTTTAAGTCTTCCGATATTATGTATCTTAAAAACTGTTGGATTGAGCGACTAAAGTTTACAACAAATGTTGTAGAGCTTAAAAAAATACAAATTTTTGCCAAGAGCACTCTAAATTTAGCAACTTAGACAAATAAGTGCTAAATAAGTGTCGCGAAGCAATTAGGTTAGGTTAGGTGGGAACTCTACTATCCCGATTGTCAGTGGTCCTGACGGTGATTTAAATAAATAAAAATCGTCAGCGAGCAAGCGAAGCGAGTGAGTACGACCACATACGGAGCACTCAGCATCACAGCTGATGGACTTGTAAATAGCTAGGCTTGGTTGAGTAAGGTTTGGGTAGGTTCGATTAGGTTAGGATGGGTGCGATTAGCTCTCCAATTTTTTTTTTTAATAGGGATGATGTTGACCAGTTTACAGCCATAAATAAAAACACAGTTTTACGACGTTTCGGCCCGGTTTTGGGCCCTCTTCAGGTAATTTATTAATCTATGGAAATTATAAAAACAATTCTAATGTATATTCTTAAACTATTAAATTTTGTTAATGTGAAATAATTGATCAACTTATTATTTTTTATTACAGACACTAATTAGGAGACATTGTTCCCGAATACTTACAGATGTGAAATGGATCCTCTATCTGCCGTAGAGGAAAGATCTCGATAAAACGAGTTGCCCAATAGAGGAGAGCACCCAATGGGACATATCCCACGGACCGGCAGAAGTTCGGGTACAACGCTGGCGCCCCACTTGAGAGTGGCAAACTGTAGAGCGGGCAGAGGAGGTTTTGATACGGTTAAGGGCAGGGGAGGAAGGGAGGGAAGCCCCTGGCGAGAGTTATGATTGAGGTGCCCAGCTGTCGACCAAGGGGAAGCCGTCGTGGAGGATAATCTCAAGATTTGTTATGTTACCTATTTGTTAAAAGACGCTCTCGGTGTAGTTTAAAGGGATGATTCGAGGTAGAGGATACTAATTATCAGTTGATGGGATCTTGGTCGATCAGAATCATATATTCTCGAAATTTGCTATTGTCAAAGCAGTCTGTCTAGGGACACGGCCGAGGTGTTTTGAACTGGCTCGCGCTCTCGTGCTATCTGTTGATAGTTCTTCTGGCTGTGTTGCCTATGCGGTACGGAAAGTTCTCGGTCGTATAGTTTTCGCGTTCGCTTTTGAAAAATTAAGAAAATCCTACGGATTACCCATGTGTGTTTTCGAGGTGCCGTGTTATGCGGTCGTACGGTGCCCCTTTAAGTGTCCTATGGATATAGTTCTCGGCCTCGACGGATTAGCTGAATCAGCTTCAGTGAGGACTCTGAATTTATTAATTGGTGAAGGGAATATGATTTTCCAGCTTCTAGTTTGATCTCTTACGTTCTCGTTTGCTTGCTCTTTGTATTTCGCAGCCTGAGCGGCCGTGCATTTCCGTAACCATCCCGTTTCCCATTCATGCATCCAGTTGCGTTTTTTTATTTCACGCGACCCATTCAACGCTTTCTGTTGCGTTTCTCGATATTACACACCCCCAAAAATCAAAAAGGATGCGTTATACTACCGTCTACTCTAATAGGTTCTGTCAAAGTTCTCGGTTTGATGGAGTTGAGGCAGTTCCACTTCAAACCCCAGGGCATACCAGTTTATTGTTTTCCGATGGAATAAAAATCAACTGGCGCCCGCCAGGCATGCGAATGCGTAGACGAAGGGTGAAAAGTCGAAGATGGCGTAGGATTGCTCTTGGTTTCGCGTTATCGGTGTCGAGTTGAAAAAATACGTCACAAACTGTAAAAAAATATGTGTCGACTATTTTTTACTGACCTGAAAGTGTGTCAAGTTGCAACAAAATCTTCGAGTGACCTTAGGGTAGATTTCCTATTACAATAGTTTAACGGCCTGCGACACCGTGAAAAAGTATTGTCAACTACGTCACATGTATTTTTACGCTTTGCCAGAGTGCAAGGCACCACCGTCAATTATAAGTTCGGCGATCATTTTCATTACCCTTAATTCAATATTTAAAATTTCAACATTTTTGGTCAGTCATATGAGATCAGACATTTGAAATTTTATAAAAATAATATCAAATTCGTAATCAGAGACCTCGAAAATCCATGTGAAGATAGTAGTTCGATGATTGAGTAGCTATTTGAATTTGATTGATTGAAAAAAATAACGAAATAACCCTTTCTACGTTAAAGGTGTAATTTCTGGATTGGGATGACAACCAAGCAGCCGCAGAAATGAAAGGACAAAATTTACAACGTTTCGACCCCTTTGAGAGTCTTCCTCAGGCAAGGATCTGTATTCAAGATTCACAAATTTGTACAAATTAATAGCCTGTAAAGTGATGAGAATATTTTGTATAGATGAAATATTATAAATTGAAATTCTCGCCATGTCATACGAGGTATTCCATAAAAAATTTTCCATAAGATGCAGTTATCCTTCATGTAATAATTCATCAATTTATAATTCATTAGTTTATAATAATTCTTTAGTTTTAATTGTTTTTTTTTTAATTTTGTTTCAGATAGCACCAGGAGGTGAAGTTTGATCATGAGGTCATTCTATAAATAGATGGACGGTTTGGAGTTTAGTCTAAGTTTTAACCAATTAAAGGATAAGTATTATATATTTAGATGAGTTAATGTATTAAACAAAACAAAAATTTTACCTAATGAATGGTTGAATAATTATTTAATAGATTTATTTTTACTATTGTTATAGCTGGATCAGTCTCTCGGACGAGAATAAGCAGCCATGAAGGAGGGTCATCCTGGACGGCGTACGTGGCAAGACCACCATTACAACAAAGGAGAACGTCATCTTAAGGTCACAGTCCAAAATAGTTAAAAAATTTTAATTAAGACAGTTTAGACTAGATATAAGTGTGATTATATATATTGTGACGTTATTATTTACGTCGCAAATGCCGTATTAGTTGACTGTCATGATTCTGTCTTGGGGTGCATTATCGCCCTTTTTTTGGGAAATTCCCGTTGTGTACCGTCCATGAAATCCAAGGACTCGATGAACTTATTGATCAGGATTAGACTAATTTTGTTGTTAAAAATATTTCATGCGTTACGAATCCGGCTACAACATTGAAAATCTTCACGTCATTAGAAGGAGAATCACCTCAAGCTACACGAGGGATAGTGGTGGACGATCTGAAATACTAGACGCCTCCACCCCACCGCTGACAACTCCTGAATTGAGTAGGGTGTCGGCATCGAGGAAAACATCGCCATGTCCTCTACCGATCTTCTCATTACTGCCGGTACCGATGTCCCGAGATGGGACCATCAGAAGTACCGAAGAGGAAGGAGAGCAGGAGCTACCGCGGCGTGATGCGTCATGACCCTCCGCCATCTAACCGTCCGGACTTGGTCCGGACGAAGATTAGAGCAACCTGGACGCCCCAGAGCTACGGTATCGAGCATGTGAGAATTTTGAAGATCCCGGGTCGACCGATTAGACGTGACGTCATATCGCCGATTAGACCGTGGCGGGACTTATTTATTCGAGTATATATTTTGTTATGCCCCGTGAGAGAACTATTGTTCTCATGGTTCTGTGAAACTCTAGACACAAACTCAGCATTAGACGAATGCTGACCCTATGCATAAGGCGTTACGATAAGAGCCATGAGAGGCACCTTGTCAGACACAGCGGTTACTCGCAAAGTTTCTAGCTAGGAGTGAAGTCCTGGAGTCTACGCCATAGTCGTGGATATTAGATCTATTGTCCCTTTTACTATAAGATTTGTGTGGCATCTTCAAATTTACATCACATCAACTTTAATAAACTATAATCGTTCTTTGTATTATTCCAAATCGGTGCAATTATTTATTTATGATCCTAAAGAACTTATAACGGCATAACTATATATATATATATATATATTGTGACGTGGTGGATTTCACCCGTCAATTCCTCGGCGGGAAAACCGCGCGCTTGCGCCCGAGGGGCGTAAGAAAAATTAGTCCAGGCAGGACTTATGGTCCAACGCCGGGGCCTATTTAATTATTTAAAAGTAGGTTTTCATTTTTTTGTTGCTTTTTTTGTCCATTCTGCCGGTCTTTCGAGACGTAGCGCTCGCTCGCCGAAATCTCGGTGGCGCGAGTAAGAAGGGGAGATCGCTGGAGTCCTGGAGGAGGGAGCCGAGACGCGAGAGGGTTCGACAACTCACGCTCGAGCCAGAATGTCCCTCAACTGGCCTAGGAGGCGCGCGCAACGCGGAACAACTGACGTCACGCCATGGCAACGCACTCTACCAGCCTGGAACTCAACCAAATAGACCAACTGAACGTGGCGCGCGAAGCGCCGTGATGGATGAGCACTGCCACCTACCCTTACGGCCTACTGTCGACCGCCAGGTTTTCCACGTTGCAATATTCGCGAGTTGGGGATCGGGGAACGACCAAGGACGAAGGAGCCCGTCGCGTAACAGCCACCAAAGATGCTGTCCGCGACTGCAATTGACACATGTCGCGATGACATCTCGAATCTAGCGCGTAGCATTGGAACTTTGGGTTGAAGAATTCGTCCGCAGGGCGAATCGCCGCCTATTAGCCTAAGGGAGGGGGGTGTTACCCCTCACGCAGAGACAAAGCGCGTGAGGATCGAGCATCAATCCTGTCTGGACGATCGAACGTGACGCGTACCTTCAAGAAGTTTTTCTTTTGTACCCAAAATTTTGAATCGCAACTGCACTGAGTGCCTACTTTTTGGGATTACGCGTAATGGGATTCATTTCGCTAAGCATGTGCATTCTTTTTGTGAGTGACGTAATCTCGTGCAATTTCGACCGTTTGTTCGATTCGCGTGCAAAGAGCACGCATAGTAAATTTTGATTTTGAGAAACCTAGCGTTTCTCCGGGCACGAGAATCCGTCGACTGGCAGGGTTCACTGTTCGTTGTTTTTCTTTTGTTTGTTTGCCTGAAAACCGATTGTATCGAGTCGTTCGAGTTTCGAAACGTAGTTGAATCTGTTGTTCGTTGAAATTGTTCGTTGATTTTCTTACGCGAAGATCGCGTAAGGTCCTTGACGGTCGTTTGTATTTTCGCAGCGGCCACGCGGATTGGCCATTAAGTTAATATTTGCGAACCGATTGTTAAACTCGTCATTTGTTTTGTTCTATCATCATCAGGTTATTTTATCGTGGAATAGCCGCCATTTTTTAAATTTTATTCGATCTATTTTTTTATTTTGTTCCTTACTGTCCGAAATTGTACAGGGCCGTTACGCGTTAGGCTACCGGACCCCTTTAAGATATTAATAAATTGGACAACTAATCAAATCGCGTGTAGTTGATTTTTGTGTGTTCGTGATCATTTGACCCAGTCCTGCCCTTTTCGGGATTCCGAACGCCTCCGCGAGCTGAACTAGTCGGTTTGAGGAGTTTCCGTTTTGTTACCGTTCTAATGATCCGCGGTTCCATTCTGGAACCTGGCGCCCAACATCTTAGTAGGCCCGGGGACGTCAGTACGCGTGGAATGCAAATTAGCCTGGTGGCGCAACCCCCTTTCCCTGTGAGTGGGAATTGCGTCGCAATATATATACACACACGCACGGACCCACGCACGCGCACACACGCACACACACACTTATATGTTCGAGTTTTAGCCGTCCTTTCACGTATTGCGTTCCGTCGATTACAGAATCTCCGGAAATCAAATATAGAGTTTATCGCGTCCTTCTCGTTGAAGGTCTATTCGTGGTATATCGTTTCTGAAATAATGTCGATAAAGTTTTTAATTAAAGTCTATCGGCATCTTCCATATTTGCGCGTAGCAATACAAGTGATAGATTCTTCCGCGACGTTGATTGACCGAAAAGGCCACTTTACAGCCTAGGACTGTGCTCGTAGCGATTCTTCGTACGTTCCGACATTCGTAGCTTGCCTGCCGTCTTGGCCGGTCCCGCCTTAGTAGCTGTTCCGAAATTAGTCTCGTAACATAAATTAACGGTAAGCAACTTTTGTTCACGGAGGAAATCTTTTCCGTTTTGGCTTCCGTGCATGAGCACGTTTAGATCTATCTCGTTTCATTCGGTCCCGGTTTCGATGTAGGAGATGTTGGCGTTTAGCCAGCCAGGAAAAGATTCCATGCCTTCCTTCAATCACTTTTGTATTTTTGAAATATTGTAATTGGACTTAGCCTATTGTCTCGGTGACAATAAAAAAACTTCTGTTATGTCTTTTCGCGTTATTCGTATTTCTTATCTTTGCGCTACCTTTTCTAAATTTTGTAGTTTCTATTACGTATCTTTTCGCGTAGAGTATCTCTTCTCGAATAGCGTTGGAAATTATGTCTTGTCTTTGGAATTATCTCACGTATCCTCTAGGGGACCTTATATAGCGTGTTATTTATTTTGTATCGAGTCTTTGTTTCACGTGTCCCGCAGTGGACCCGTATGTATCACGTGATTTATACTTCTGTTACTATGGTTTTTCGAAATTGTTGATTTTTATTAATTTTGACCAAGTCCCGAATGAAGGCCCGTTTTGTTATTTTTCTCACTGTATGAAAATTAGCTTATTCTCAATCTCTTCTACTATTCTGAATCTCCTTTTCCTCTTTCGATCTTCTATTTTTCCTATTCTAACATCTGCGTCGACCCTGCCCCTCTACCATATCTTTCCGTTCCGTTCCTGCTAGTCGAACCTCTTCTCCTATTTTTCTGGGACGTTACTTTATTTAACGTGACGCAACGATACGTCTGGCGCCCAGTAGGCATTTTGCGATTTCAGTCTATTTTATTCCACGTAACCTCGGGAAATTTGGACAGGAGTATCGCGTTAATTGTATCGGGAAATCGGTTCTTGTATCTTTCTCTTTTCGTACCTTTTTAGATTTTTCGTCACAATATATATATGTATATCTCAAATCACTCATATTATACACAAAATTCCTTACCTAAACTGCAAATCTTGTTATATCGAACAAACTAGTAGATATCTACATACTCGCATATCTGAACATTAACGCAATATCAATAATGCAACTGGCCAACATACTCCCCTCACTTTACATAGATTGGAGACTGGACATAATTTTGACTACAGTAACACAACAATTTTATGCAGTAAACCTGACTATCACAAAAGAATACTTGAAATGATACATATACCTAGAAACAATAATACTGTTATTTTCGTACTGAAGTTGAATGTAGGCTCCCCCCCCCCCCCCCAACCCTCCGGGACTATGATTTTGGTTTTCTTTTGGTTGGGAAGTGGTGTTGTTGAACCGGAGGAGACGGAGAGGGGGAGGGACCGGCCACAACCAGGGGATCCGAGAGAAAGAGAGAGAGATACAGAGAGTCTGCACCGGGAGCACCGGTGAGCAAAATACAGATTACCACCCCCGGGGCAGCGCGGCGCACCAGCCAGGGGTGTAGCGCATCCGTCGGTGCTTTCTGGCAACAGAAGGGAGGGGGCCCAGGGCCCCGCCACATGCCCTCGCGGTAGAAGATTCGAGGCGAGCTTCGAAGACAAGAACGACCTCCGCGACCGCGTTATTTGTTTAGTATTGTATAGAGTCGCGTTCGCCCAATCCTTCCGACTGTACTCGTCTACCTAGAGTGAATAAATCGCATGTATCAAAATTAAGTCCTGCCGTGTGTCATTCAGTTCAGAGAAACCGGTTGATTCCTATAAGCCCTCGCCCGCCCTCACGTTCCTTTCTACCACCGTCGGATATTATAAGCTAGCGGGAGCGGCCGGTCGAGAGGACCCCCGGTGTTGATATGCTGTGGATTAGAAGGTTAAAGGCTCGAGGAATCGAGCTGATTCGGTGTTACACCTGGCGCCCAGGGTTAACGAGCATGGCGTTAAGGCCGCCATCATATGACGGAATGATATGTTCGGCATAGGTCCGAGGGGAGTATACGTTACAATATATACAATCACACTTATATCTAATCTAAACTCTCTTAATTAAAAATTTTCAACTATTTTCGACTGTGACCTTAAAATGACGTTCCCCTTTGTTGTAATGGTAGTCTTGCCACGTACGCCGTTCAGAATGGTCCTCCTTTATGGCTGCCTATTCTCGTCCGAAAGACGGATCCAGCTATAACAATGGTAAAAATAAATCTATTAAATAATTATTCAATCATCCATTAGGTAAACATTTTTCTTTTTTAATACATTAACTTATCTAAATATACTTATTTTTTAATTGGTTAAAACTTAGACTAAACTCCAACCCGTCCGTCTACTTTGTAACGTGATTTTTCAACTCACGGTCACAAGACGACTTCAGCTACCGATTCAGATAATGTTAACGCTTCCTGGTTCCCGTGAAGTCGCTACCCTGTTCAGAAATTACACTCTCGGCTAGATTCGTACAGTTACGTCAATGCTCTAGGAAAGAACTGTGTTGGTGAGATGAAGTCGAGATGCTCGAATCTGCCGTGGGGAGATAGTCTCGACGTAACAAGTTGCCCGGCAGAGGAGAGCATCCGACAAGACCCCTCCACGAACCATGGCGGAAACCCGGCTGTAATACCGTCGCTCCACGAGAAGGGCTAGGAGTTGTAGAGCGGGTACTGGAGTTTTGATAAGGTTAAGGGCAGGGGAAGAACCCCCTCGCCCGAGGGGGATTGTGATTGTGATTGAGTTGCCCAGCTGTCGACCTATGCCCAAGGGGAAGCCGTCGTGGAGGATAATCTCAAGATTTGTTATGTTACCTATTTGTTAAAAGACGCTCTCGATGTACTTTAAAGGGACGACTCGACGGAGAGGATAAGAGTTATCGGCTAATAGGATCTCAACCAATCAGGATGATTAGTTCCCGAATTTGACTATTGTCAAAGCAGTATGCCCCAAGACACCGGCGAGATGCCTCGGGCTGTCTCGCGCTTCCGCCTTATCTGTTGATAGTTTTCTGGCTGTGTTGCGGTACGAAAAATTCTCGGTTGTGTAGTTCTCAGGTTCGCTCTCGAAAAGTTAAGAAAATCCTACGGATTTTCCGTACGTGTTCTCGAGGTGCAGTGCAGTGCAGTGGTGCTGTGCCTCTTAGAGTATCCCTTGAATACTGTTCTCAATCTCTATGAACTAGCTGATTTGGCTCTGGTGGGTCAACTTCCAATTTTTTCTCTTACGTTCTCGATCAATTGTTCTCTGTATTTCGCACTATTTACCTGACGCTTACTCTGACCTTCTCTACCGTAACCTACAGCCTGAGCGGCCAGGCATTTCCGTTACCGTCTGCTTTCGTTTGTATATCTAGTTGCGTTTCTCGATTTTACACGTCCCCAAAAATCCATAGGATCCGTTAAGTTACCGCCTGTTTTGATAGGTTCCGTCAGAGTTCTCGTTTTGGCCTAGTTGAGGCTGTTCCATCTCAACTCGCAGGATATACCGGCTTGCTGATTTCCGGTAAAACACGAATCAACTAGCATCCGCCGAGCATGCGAATGCATGGGCGAAAGGTGGACAGCCAAAGGTTACGTAGGTTAGCTCTCGGATTCGCGACATCAGTGTCGAGTTTAGAAAATACTTTATAATTTGTAGAATGACCTCATGGTTGAAATTTTACCTCCTGGTGCTATGTGAAACAAAATTTTTAAAAACACTTAAAACTAAAGAATTATTATAAACTAATGAATTATAAACTGATGAATTATTACATGAAGGATAACTGCATCTTAAGGAAAATCTTTTCTGAAATACCTCATATATCATGGTGAGAATTCCAACTTATATTTCATCTATACAAAGTATTCTTGTCACTTTACAGACTATTAGTTTGTACAAATTTGTGAATTTTTAATACAGAGCCTTACCTGAGGAATTGTAAAACTTGTCCCTTCATTTCTGCGACTGCTCAATCGACATCCTAATCCGAGAATTACACCTTTAATAATAATCACAGCCGATATTACACGTCACATACCTGTCCACGTTATCCAAAAAGTGTAATTTATTCATGATTCAAATTTTGTATAAAGACTTGAATCCCAATAATTTTTTTCCCAAAGTGCGTTAAATTAATTGTATCTTGTAGACGAAAAATTCAGACACGATGTTCAAGGTCTTAAAATGTTCATAACAAATGCAACTTTAGAGAATCAAGGGTCAAATTGATTATGACGTGCTTAAGGAAAAAGAACTTCTTTAAGCTTATAGATTTAAAAAATAATTTATTGTGATGTCGTATATTGTTAACATAATGGTCGAGTTCAGCTGGAATGCCCCATATACAAATTTAAAAATCGTTATATTTTTATAGAAATCCAACCATTTTTAACTTTTTGTTCCGCCATTTTTAATTTTTAAAATATGTTATCACATTTGGATCCAGCGACCCCAAAAACCTTAAGATACCTACTTTCATAAAAATCGCATGTGTCATACACACTGGTGGCACGATCTTTTTCTGTGGGTATACGTGCCACTCACAATGAAGGAGTTAATACATATTTTTTGTAAAAATCTGAGAATTTTTTTTCTGTGCCAAAATTGACTATGAAATAGCCATCTTAGCTCTGCCAGTTAAGGGGTTATGTCCTTGTAAATTTATCTAAAAGTACTTACCATATTGGAACATCAACGATAATTTCAACGAGGGTTTCGAAAAACGCTTCGAGTCTTACAACTTGAGACTGTACTTGTTGTAACGGTTCTTGTGAATGTGCTACAGCCTCAGCGTGTCGTACCATTTCTCCTTCACCTACTGTTTCTATAAGGTACTTGAGAACACAACGCACAGCAAACAATGCATTGTACGTTTGCCAAGCATACAGAATACTGAAACAAGCAATATGTATTATTTCATTGAATATCAAAAAGCGAATCAAAGTCCTTTAATATCTCATATTGCAACATACTTTTTGTAACACGTGCATGAAAAACGGTGCTTTTCATAGCAGTTTTGCGGGGCAAAAGTAACTCGTTTCATGGCTGTTTCGAAAAAACAGGTTCGCGCATGCGCAGTCCACGAGTGCTTGACTTTCGTCCCTTGGGAGTTCACTTTCGTCACTAGGAACGAAATTTTGTAACCTCACTTTTCACTATTCGTCTCGCAAAACTACCATTCAAAACACCACTATTCATGCACTTTTTCACAAAAAGTATAGTGTGCAACTCGGGCCGAAATTGACGATTGTGACTCGTGTGATTGCAACCCTCGCTTCGCTCGGACGACAAATCTCACACTCATCGCAATTCCCAACTTTCGGCCCTTATCGCACAATATACTATTGTGTATGTTATTATATATATACACTGTTAAGGGGAGAGTCTGGTCTAGAGTACGAAAAGATAGGTGAATTTCGCGATTTTTTTCGGAAAAGAACTGTTACGTCCTTCGCTGTTAAATTTTACATGTGGTCTTATTAATTTAAGAAGAAATTAGAAATATTTGTTTGAATGAATTTATAAATAATTATTATCATTATCAGTCGCAGAATTTAGTGGGGAAAAAAACATTTAAGGTTATAGTTGGTAGAAAATCTATAAATCCATGTGACTGAAAGAAAAAATAAAACGAATATATTGTTTTACATATTGCAACGGTACAGATTGACTAACCTCCCAGTACTCCTGCACTGAGAGCGTACTCGTTAGAGACAGACAACAAGCACAATCCAATAGTGTCAACAACATCCGACAGATGAAAAACTTCTCTCGAAAGTCAATCTGCCGGAAATAATATAAATATATATATCGTTCGACTTATGCCCTCTGGGATAGAGCATATAAATTACATAATTGTGTATTGACCAGTAATTAGCGTAGGCTATGATACTGTTCAGAGACTCTAGAGAATTTTGTCGGACTCTGGTACATCAGCACATATATATAATGTAATGAACATTTGTCATTTTACGTTATCATATAACCCCGTGTCGCCTAAGTTCTTAAAATCGTCAATCCCGAGCACTTACCTACGTCCCATTTTGCACACTCACAAGGAGCTTACTAAATTACACTACAGACGTTACAATATATATCGTTACAGCATCTACCTAAGGTCAAAAGACTCTATTAGGCCCCTCTCTAATTTTCCAGCCTCTTCTATAGTCCAATATCAGCCTCCCATTTAGTCCACAGCCGCTGCCTACTCTCTACTAATAAATTTATACAGACAGGGGCATCTATGACAATCGCTGCTCACTGGTGTTCGGATCCATACAAAGATTAAGATTTGTCAGTAGAACGGTTAATACAGTGCTCCTTTCTTTCGTACTACGTTCCTAAGGTATATTCTCTGATTGGGTAATGAACGTGGCCTGCGCCTAGCCTCTTATTGGATTAATAAAGAGGTCCTGAAATCTGAATTTGGACTTGTAATGGTTCTGCAGAGTATTTAAACGAAGTAGACATTTTAACAAAATGGTGGCGGTTTGAAAAAAAATATCGATATTCGACTAAAAAATCGGAAGATTTTGTGACCATTTAAAAAAATATTACTCATCACGGATTTCAAAAGCAGATGCCATAAAGGAACATTTAATTTATATTTGTGCAAAGTTACAATTCCATTAGATCATTATTTTTTTTACACTTTACACAATGAGAATGAAAAATGTCGTTTGCAGAAAAACGTGTTTAAAGTTTAAGATACAAAAAATAAGATTTTTTATATTTACAGTCATTGCTGACTAATCTGCTATTTCTAGGCCATATAGTTTGCATTTCCCTTCCTCGTGTAACTCATTTATTGCCAGTCTTTCATTTCTCCTAGTAATTCTGGCCTCTTTGGTCACCTTCTCGCTAAGTCGGTCCGATCTCAGCAATCGCTGGTTATCTCGATAATCGGACAGAGTTTCGATTTATTGTCGAATGACGATTTCGATTGTTATCATCGTTTTTTAAATTGAATGAAAACCTTGGTTGCATATCCCAGTGGACAAATAAGCAGATATTTGGATGATTTTCAGATCACAGTGAAAATGGTTTGGCTAAATCTTTGGTATAAGAAGCACTCTATGACCATGTGCCTCCTTTAATACATTATGCTTACTTTAAACATAAATATCTCAACCGTCTATGGAAACCCGAAAAAAATCGACACGTTCAAGTTGCTGTGATTTCTACCTGCAATACACATCGGGTAAATGGGCTATATACCTTCGCCTATGTAACGAATTTCAGCAAAATGTTTTAGGAATATATTCTTAAGGTGTTTGACTGTAAAAAAAATGTAAAAAAAAAATAGATATTGTTAACCCGTAAAATCTGTGTTAAAATTAATATAAAAGTGTAAGAAATTTTTTTGCAGATACAGTTCATGAAATGTCAAATGCGCTATTTAACATTATGCAAATTGTATTTTTAAAACGAAGAAAAAAAAACGGGAAAAAAATTGTATATGATTAGATGTTACCATATGTGAACTTCAGGCATGAGAGTGACACGGTGAAATTAGGCAGCAGAGAGTGCGGCAAACACGAGTGAAGTGCGGAAAGAAAACTAGTGGAAATGAAGCAAAGTGAAAGGCAGAGGGCTAGAGTAACGGAGAGCACAGGTGAGAGTGGAGTAGAGAGTGATTAAAAAAGAAAGAGGAAAGGATTGCACAAGACGAGAAAATGAGGTTAGAGTGAAAAACAGTAGGAAGAGAATGAAGGATAAAGGAGAAGAGGTGGCAGAAATAGGAAGCGAGAGGAAAGAAGCAGAGAAAGCAGAAAAGGAGGAGGCGTAGGCCACACCGAGAGGCAGACCAGAAGTGAACCGTGAAGAGTGCAAAAAGCAAAGAGAGGAAGACCGCCAAATGGAGGGAGCTGGTTAAGGGAAAAAGCAGGCAGTACAAGATCTTTAGTGGGGCTGTGGCAATGAAAAAGGGAAGAGGAAGGGAAAAAGAGAGATAAGAATAAAATGTTCAAACCTTTGAACAAGACAGATCACCAATGTAAAGGCCGAGGAAAGTAGGCGAAATAGAAAGCATGGAAAGTGAGGAGGAAGGAATCTTAGCAGGACAGCAAGAGGGAAGGGAAAAGGAGGAAAAAGAAAAAGGAAAGAAGATAGACAAGATGTTTGCGGCAATAATGGCAAAAATGAGAGAGATAGAGAAACGAAACAGGGAAAGAAGAAGCGATAAAGAAGAAATAAAAGAAGAGATTAAGAAAGAGATAATGGTAGTGAAAGAGGAATTCCAAAAAAAAAACTAGAGGAATACGAAAGAGCGGAAAGGGAGATGAAAATGGTTATGGAAGAGACGTAGAAAAAGTTGCGAGAGCTAGAAGAGAAAATGGAGAGGAAAAGGAAACAGAAACAGAAACAGGTAGAACATGGAAGAATAAAACAATTAGAAATGGAACATGAAAAAAAAAAGGACGGAGAGGAAGAATAATACAGTAATCATGGAAAGAGAGATAAAAGGAGGAAGAGATTCGGAGGAAGAAAGGAGGAAAATAATAAGGAAATTAATAGGAAGGGTTGCAGAGGTAGAGGAAGTAAGAGAAATAGGCAGAGACGAGAAGAAATCGATTCTAGTAAAGTTCAGAAGCTGGATGGTGAAAAGAGAAGTGATGGAAAGGAAAAGGAATATGAGAGGAAGAGAGATATACACGCACCCCATTATTTTAAAAATTAAAATTTCTTCGGTGTTCTGAATAGCTCTTGAATAGTTTCACCGTTCTCTGAAATTTGTTTCAATAGTTCTAATCGATATCACCTTCAAAAATAAAGTTCAAAAAATGTCTAGCACCCCGTTTATAAATATATATATACTATAACGGGATGCCCGGATCCACTCGTTATAATTGATGTTTCCGAAGGCCGCCAGGGAGCGCTAGAGAGCTAGAAATTTCCGAAAAATTAGGAGTTCTGATCGGGAACCGAACTCGATACCTTCGGACTGCCAAGCCGGGCACTTACCATTGTGCCACCAAACCCACTGTCCGACCTGATACGCGATGACCTTAAATGCGAAATGCAAGTCTGAAGCATCCCATCGAGCGCAATCTTTGCTGCTCGAAATTTGCTTGGCCACCCGCCCCTATCTCGCTGGTATCCTTTCGCGACGTAGTGCGACGTCACACCCAAACGATACATTCGTCAATCGATGCTCTCCGGTTAGTCCGGCCACGGTGATTGTCAGTAGGGGAAGGACAAAATGTGAAAGGAAGCCTTCAACCTCGACGCCATCCTCCTACTCAACGGCTACTTGGCCGCATTGTTCTACCCGGAGAGGCCGTGCTGCTGCTAGTGGCCCTTTGCCTGTCGGTACCTGGGCCTCGATCGGAAGACCCACGTTGGGCGCCATTTTATAACCGGTTCATTTATTCTTCCTCGAATTCTGCCGGATTACGCTTTTATGACCCCACGCTATCCTACTCCTATTCTTGGACGCCAGGCGCGTTACAACACCAGCTCAGTTCCCAAGTCTCTTCTTATGTCACCGGGAGTTCTCTCGACTGGTGATTCCCGCTAGCACCTATCTTACCTCAGCAGAGGCGAACAAAGTAGCGGAAAAGCGATTCTCTCTAGGTCTATCGAGACTATTTTACCTATAACGCAGATGCAAGGATGGGCTTCTCGCTACGACGCAAAAGTGCAGTGATGCCCTTCGGGCGGTACTCGCCCGTCTGTCCTGCGTCTCCGTCCGTCTGTCCGGCTTCCTTATCTCGTCCTGTCCGTCTCCAAATCTAAGTCGTGTCCGTGTCGTAACGTTCTCGTATCCATTCCAAATCCATAATTGTCCGTAATAAATTCAAAAAAATGTCCAAAAGAAAGCCATTGTCATCACCGTTCACTGTTGTCCACCAAAACTCCAAAGAAACTAATCTCCCCACTCACACTCTGTCTCCCTTCGCGGTCGAAACAAAAAATGATAAGTACCGGTCGACTTTTTCCGGAGACCCCCGAGGACTTCCAATCCTTCCCGAACGCGTCTCGCGCTGGTCCGTCGCGGCCGGACGTCGCGACGCCCGATGTTCCGCTTCCGCCCGACCGTTGCCGATGTTACTCGAATCCACGTCACGCGGTGGGGCCGATTCGGTCCCCGTATCACGAATTTAAGAAGCCGCCAGCATTCTCTTGGCGGGTCTCCTCAGCGGCATTAGTTCCAAGCTCTTTGGAACGGGCCGTCCCACGGACGCCATGTTACAATACATATTTTGACAGTTCCTAACAGTTCTCGAAGAGTTCTACATTGCTCTATAAGTTTCAAAAACGCTGCATATCGATAAAATATAAATAAAAAATGTAAAAAAATGGACGTGCTCCTATTGCATGTATCGCATATATACATTGGTTACATTTTGCAGCTTGCAAATTTAACATAGGATCAGTGTTACATTACTGTAAGCTTCTAATCCAATTCAGGCTGTTTGGCTTTTCTCAACATTGCACAATCATACAGAGTCGAAGGCTCTTTCATCAAACGTTTTGCTTCTTCTGTTTGCCAAATGATTGCTTCCTTCAGACCATCTATCAATACACTGGTTACTCCCTGGACCAAGTAACCTTTCTTTCAAATATTACGTCTCGTTTCTTACTGAGTTTCTGATATTATTAAGCCCTGTAGCTCGGTACACCGCACTCTTTGCATCGGCCTATGAATTTTGCGTAACATATAGCTTCATCGCTTACATACACATTGCCATTCTTGAATGAGAAAGAACATTCGCATTGTGTTTGATCCCATATTCTGTATGCAATAATATGACATGGACACTGTGCCATACGCCAACGACTCTTACTAATCGGGTTTAATAGGAGTTTGCAAATTCTCCACGTTTGCAAACTCGCAATGAGTTGTACCGGGTGAATTGCACAAGCTGTAGGAAAGAGCATAATACAGATAGGGAAGCGCTGTGATTCCCGTAGATTGAACTCCTTTATTTAGGTGATGAGTAAAGCTACCACAGCAAAAGATAGCAGTTATTTCCGCTGGAGTCTTACTTGAACTACATGGATTGGATACTGCCTTCTATTGTAATAATAAGGGCAGATCCTTTTTATTATGATTAATCGAGTTGGATAGGACCTCAGATTGGGAATCTTATAATTTGTAATTTTATTCTTCTGAATCGCCTTACAGTGGTATCTTTCTGTTTTTCGTGTGATCACATAATCACTCAAAAATCTCCTTTGACGCATCGCTGCTACTTGCATATGACTGGCGATACGTTGGATGGTGATGAAGGTAGCACTAGGTGCTTCGCCATTTAGCGGTGTCCGGTAGGATGTTTGAATCGAATTTGTATTTGACTCGACTAATGAGCGCGCGCGCTGCTAGTCAGTCTGCGATGCCTTCGATCATTAATACCATAGACGGAGGGCGATCTAAGGTGATATGTACAAAAATAAATATTCAAATTCATTTCATAAATTACTTACTAAATTGTCATCTTATCAAATTATTATCGTATTATTGATTATGAAAATATATATAAGCTCAAATTTTATAGGATATTTTTACATACCGTGAGACATGATTTTTCAATTCACGGTCACAAGACGACTCCGGCTATCGTTTCGGGTAATATTCTCGCTACGATTCGTCTGCTTGAGTCGAGGACGAGGTGCTAATAGAATGCATCGGTTGGATCTGTATGCACACGTATGTAGTCTATATTGAGGTTTTGAGATTTAACAATTTACCGAGAGTTCCAACAGTTCTTTTGCTAGTTCTGGGTATCACTATAAAAGTTCTACCAGAAATCTTAATGGTAGAACTGTTGTCTTTTCCCAAGATATGACTCGTCCGCGCACGTAGAATCGATCGCGGTTGTTAGGCTTGATCCAGCAATTTTGACGCAGTATCAAGGTTTAAGACTTCCCGATCCAGATTTTAGACATAACCGGGATATTCTATTAAGTTAGAAGTAGCAAAAATATTTATTATAGAATGACAAGAAAACTTGTTGATTTTACACTTATAATTACTCAGAGTTACTTCGCGAAACTAGAGTCTGATTCTAAGTGATGAAAGAATAGGTGTTGTATTTCGGCGCGAGGGCTTGTGCCGACCGATGTGCTCGGTTTGAGGAGTGATGGGTAGGCTGGTTTTTTCTTTGCAAAAATGTAGAAGGAAATTGAATCATACGAAGGGATATCCTCAAAAAGTTGTAGTATGGGCAATGAAAAAAATAGAGAACTGACTGGGATTGGAGAGTATTTGACTGGTTGATTACTTGGGAAAAACCAAAAAGGTATATGGAGTACGCTGACTCGCGGGGTGACGCATAGTCCTTAGGTAGCAATGCCGATGGGGCATGTAGGTAGTGTTTCATTGTGGCTCATTCCTTGCGTACGTTTGGTAATCTAACACGTTAGTACACGTTAAGTTTTCCGTTTTTTAACTGTAATAAAATGTGCGCTGTAGATGTTTGAAGGAATATGAGCAGCGGACGCTAGAAATTCTTAAATTGCCTAGTGAAAAATATACAAATGACTTCTTTTATAGTCTACTGACGGTACGAAACAGTTGTGAAATTAAAACTGAAAGAGTTCCGAGACTTTTTAGGATTCCCATAGCCAGTAGGGTAGGTTCTGAAAATTTGAAAACTAATTGAGAGTTTCAAGAGTTCTGTTGTGAGTTCTGAGTAGAACTAGCAGAGTTTTATAAAATCAAGAGACTCGGTCGAGTCTCGCGCCAAGTACAGGCAACCAGCTGTATGTACAGGGTACGACTCGCAGAGACTCTTTACCCGAGTCAACACTTATACCTGTGTTTGGAATGAAATATCTTATGAATCTCTATATACGAGAAAAAGTTATTGACACATACACAATAGAAATTAAGGGTTCTAAATCGATTGCCACCAAGATGAATAAGTTTGGTGTACGAGATCAGGATGTATTAAGATGGCGAGCGAGATGATTTTATTTCAGTTCCGTCGTCGTCGTCGTCGTCTTCGCACGTCCATTTACTTTTTCACACGACGGATGGCGCTGGATCTATCTTTCTCGAAGGCACTCACATACAGAAAAATATAGTTTGACGTCTTTCAGTGATGCAGTATATACAGTGTGATCTATTAGAAATCGAACTCATAATTATCTTCCCTGGTTGGGAATATTCGAAATAATGTTGAAGGTAGCATTTTAACGAGTTGAAGAAGAAACCCATTATTTATGATTTTAATGTAGAAAAGAAAAGGTTAGTGTAAAAGTCTTTGCTTTCAAGAACGTGAATTTTCCTATACGCATTACCATGTCACCTTGTAGTATGACATAAATGTGTGCTGTTATTATCAAACCAGGTAAGAAATTATCTTGAGTATTATAAGTGTATTTAACTTGATTAAAAATGAAACTTAGATTAGTCATATGACATGGACTTTTAGCTAAGCCTCAAATGTATTTCCTTGTTCAATAAACATTTTTGTACTTTTAACATTTGATATCACTAATTGAAAGACTGTATTAATAATACTATATATGTTTACAGGACAATTAACAGGATCTTTTAAACTCTGTTATGTATACGTAACACAAAAGTTTAGCGAAGACGTTATAGGAAATTTTGAAAACACAATTAAAAAGATAAGCTAGTGCTAGATCATATAGTACGCAGACATGTAGTTATGTACTTGGCATTATAATATGATTTCAATATTTTTTGTTAGTAGAGCAATAATATTATATATATATATAATATTATCGCTCTACTATATATGTATATACATACACACACACGTATGTCTTTTCAAGGTGGGAAATTCAAAGCAATCCTGTACTTGGCGATTTTTTTTACACGTAAGTGTTTTTTGGGGAATGAATACCTACACCAAGGTACTCGTTGGTACACTGAAGGGATGACGTTTAATTACTTTTTATCATGTGCTTATATGATGATGTTTTATTTATGGTTTATCGCTATGCAGCGTTAATAAAAGATAGTTAAGTACAATACTGTACCTATTCATCTCCAAATCAACGAACGTCAACTAACTGTATCTATTCTCTTGTTTCGTTTCAATAAACCTTCACTGTCTTATTACATTCACGCGAGTTCCAACTCCTTAATCGGCAACGATCCCGAAATCTCTTTAACTTAACCTCTTGACCCGAAATCCTTCGTCGCCGAGACGTTCAGACACAACAGTACGTTTGTACCCCAGAGTATCGTACAAAAACCAAAAAAATTACATTATCAGTCTAGGATTAATAATTATAAAGTTTTCTATGCTCTAGACGAAATTTCCCGATGAAATTTGGTATATAGAGGCTTCTGGGATCGTTGTTTGCGAATATTTATAACCTTTAAAACTATTATCACATGTACAACGCTTATTTTTCAAATTTATAATATTTTCGAAATTTATATGAACTTTCATGAGACATATTGTATATTTTTTCGAAATCGAATTGTAAAGTAAGTGTAACGAAACTTGCGTAGTAGAAAGAAAATTTTGTAAAAAAAATATTACAATTTTATAAAAGACCCCAAAAACCCCTATATACCATGTTTCATCGAAAAATTTTGTCAAGAACATGGAAAACTTCATAATTAAAGTGAATACATACTGATGTCCGCTTGGGCGTTAATGGATTAATAATTTTAAGTTACGTAAAAATATTGTTTAAACTAATTAAATTCTTCATCGTATGAATATCGATGAAAAAATTGTTATTTGTCAATGTCAATATTATTGAATTTCCTTATTATTGCTATCCGAATTTTTTCAGATTTTTCGAATCGTCGACTCTCTCGTAATAATTATTTTCAACATAAACGATCGTTTTGTAAAATAATTATTGAATCTGAAAAAATTAAGATAGCAATAATAGGAAACTTTTCTGCTGAAAATACTGTAATTTTATTTGTAATTTTCTTTATCAATGTGTTGAGGATATAACGAAGTTCGCAACATTCACCGTAAGATTTGAATGATACGAATTATTCAAATTTTTTATTATTAAGCTTAAGGGGGAACCGTAGTCGATATTCACGCAGTCATATTCACCAGACGGATAAGGAAAGTCACTGGAAATCATAGCATGAAAAAGCTTGCGGTGGAAAAGAATGTTACTCAAGTGATTAGGCTCAATCGAAGCCTTCCGATAAAATTTCGGTTTTAACATCACCCGATTTTTCAACTAATTTTTATAAAACGCATAAAATATGGATAAATTTAGATACTGACAGGTTATCGAAAAAAAACATGGCCGCCGTAGCTCCTTGCCTTGCACTTCGGACACTATTTGCAAACGACTGTTGATGAAAATCCAAAAAAGGGCGACGCAAGGACCAAGAAACATTATTGACGAATACACTGTATCACTCCAAGCAATAACTGTTTTTTCAATACGAAAATTTGTTCATACTACGAAATATAGCTGCCAGTGAGCAATTTCCCCGCCACGCAACTGTTCGTTCCAAACGCCAATAATGAATTAACGCAGATCCTCTCATGATTTAACGGCTTGGTTACCCCTCTTCTCCCTACTTTTCGGTATCGTCCCCGGTTTGTAAAGGGTGTGGGACCGTTTCATTCCTTTCAGTGTTCCACAACCCTCTGCGTATTTTTCGAAAATTATTCAAGTATTCAAAAGGTGGTCTGAATAACGGAATTTGGCCAAGTAACCGGAGCCTCGGAACAAATTATATGTTTGCCTCACCTTTTTCAAGGTATAACTTTTGAAAATGTAAAGTATAGACACGTAATGTTTGATTTATTATACCGCCTACAAATATTTTACAGCGATAGATTTTACGAAAAAGTTCAATTAAAAATGTTATTATTTACGTTATAATTCTTACGAATATGATATTCACGTATTTAATAATAAAGATGATAAAATTGTAATAATAATAAATATTTATATGATCATTATTATAATACTGTATCACGAACAGAGGTTCGAACACGGAACCTCTGGCTTACTACGCTGGCCAGCTACCGCTTCGGCCACCGGGCTGCTTGGCAATGGGGAAAACTTTTATGTATATAAAGTGTTGCGCAAACTTTAATGTGCTTTTTCTCGGAATTGACAGCCAATGGATGGCGTCCTATGGCTTGAACATGGTACGAGTTTCAGGCACTAATATTACCACACAAAGCGTCTTTCTGAACTTCAATTCCCAGCCCGTGAACTCCCCTTTTGTCAGAGGTTTCTAAAGTCCCTACACTCAAAAAAAATAATTTAATCGCAGCTGCAAAATCATTTTCTTGCCAACTTTTGGTTGTAGCAACAAAAAATATTGTCCATATTATGCATCATATTGCTGGCACAAGAAAATAAGTAAGATTTGTCTCGTTAATCGCATGAAATAATTTTCATGGTAATATTTTGTCTTTCCAACAAAATGGTTTTATCGTAACGTTCAAAATAATATTACATTTGTAAAGGCAACCAAACTTTGGTTAGTCTATACCAAATGCAGGGCACAAACGTTGCACATTTGTCCGGCTTCAAACGTACACTGAGAGAAAAATATTGTTGTCCTAAAAAAAATATAGTTGGTCTGACGATAATCTTACTATAAAATATAATTCGCAGCGGTGACGTCTATATTTTATGGTTATTCCAAAAAATGATAAAATGGTTGCATAAACCATAAATTGAGACTATCGCAAACAATATTTGCATAGTATGGCGCCCTCGTCAATAATTATAGTTGTAATAATCATAAATATAATAGTTTTGTATATACTACCTCGTTGTATATACATTTGAAAGTTCTGTTTTAAATAACTTTGTTACTATCGTGTATTTAATTATATTATCATCGCTTCAAACATAAAATATTACAACCCTTCCTATACTTCTTTTATAATGTAAAATCGTTAAACCAACTATATACTTTTCTCTCAGTGTGACGGTTGCAGAGTAAGCAGGTTTATGACTCTCGGTTACACGCGGTCCTGTTGTGCGAATGCTCATGCAAAGTGACAAAAACATATGTTCTTGAAATACGCATTAGTCTTGTTATTCTAACGTATGAATAACACGTATCATACTATTTTATTTTATATAGACACCAAATACTAGAATTTGGAAGTACCGTATTTGATATCGTGGATAGCAAGCTATTATATCGTTTCAATGAATCGAAACGTCAACTGACAGTTGTTTCAGCAAATCGGAATATCAAGCGGCAACGAGTCATTTTGTGGTTTTATCTATTAATTTGGTTGTACCATTTTTTTCTGTGTTGACACAGTTATTCTATCACATAGATTTTGTGACAATTACTTATTTGAATTGTTGTCCGAACGGTTCATGGGTAGAAAATAATTTAACAAAATTCTTTTGTGCAGTCGGCAATAAATGTTGTTGTTTAAATAGTAACAATTGTTGTTGATGCAAACTTTGTCGTTACAACGAAACTTTTTTCTGAGTGTAATTACGAATCTGAACTCAATATTCAGAAATTCAAAATGGCGGATCCAATATGGCGGTCTGAAATGATAAAAAGTTCTTGAGTTCGTTTATTATGAATCTAAATTCAACTCACTTACGTTTGTTATTTTGGATCCGCCATTTTGAATTTGAAAATGTTTAGTTCAGTTCCGTAATCAGCGACCTCAAAAACCCTGGATTATCGAGATTCATCGAAATCAAGTAACTTTTTGCATTCGTTTGTTTGATCCGCCATTTTGAATTTCTAAATGTTGAGCGCGGATTTGCAATCAGCAACCTTAAAAATCTCCGAGTACCAAATTTCAAGTGTATTGTATGTAAAGAAAAATATAGGCTTGAATGGGTTAATAGATTTTATGATAGTCAAAAAATGTTCGAACTTTGGACCTCAGTATAGTGTCAGCCATTTTAAATTTCGAAATTTCCACTTCAGATTCGGATTCAACAATTCAAAATACCCCTATGTATGAAGTTTCAAGCATATCCGATTATAATAAATGCATTTTTTCTGTATTCACAGAGGTGCATCTCTTGAGATACGCCGTGCTTCAAAGAGTTAAATGCTGAAAGGCATATTTCTTTGGCGGGGATAAATTGCTGACTGACAGTTATATTTCGTAGTATGAAAAAATCTGCATTTGGAAAAGACAGCTATTGCTCGGAATGATACAGGGCATTCGTTAATAATATTTCTTATAGAACAGTGGCCAAACAAATAGAGGATCAAGGCAAGTGAGAACAAGTCGATAAACGTTACACTCACAATGAAAAGAGGAAACTGCCCATCAGTTAAACTCAACGGCCAACTGCTTCCGCAATATGACAGTGTCAAATACTTGGGAATGCGTATTGAATGAAGGCACACGGAAAAAGCACATCGAAATAAAGAAAAAAAGAACTCACCCTCAAACTCCGTACTATTTATGTATTGGCTACTCAGACGTAAATAACAACTGTCGCTAAACAACAAATTACTGATCTCCAAAGCAAATAAAGTCCGTATGGACATACAGGATACAACTCTGGGGGATGGCGAGTGAGAGCAATCTTAATGCTATCCAACGATTTCAATCTAAGACACTCCGTACAATAGTAAATGCTCGCTGGTATGTCTCAACAATAGAAGAATACACAACAACATCAAACAGGAAATTCAATAATTCAGCACAAACTACATCGGATGAATTCACTTGCATTCTAGCATTTTGGCTGCGGACCTTCTCAATCGAAACGCAGAAACAAGGCGACTCAAACGTCAGAAAGTACTCGACCTCATACGTCGCTTCCAATAAATAAAACTTGATAGACAAACAATAAAAATATGTACATGCCGTCACTGGACGTCACAACACATCCATGACCCATGTAAATGCATCCCAATTACTTATTGCCACTAACAAGGGGAGGTCACGGTATGGGAAATGAAGTTCGGAATGAGACTTCGTGTGGTTACAGTAGTGACCAAACCTTATACCATGCTCAAGGTCTACAGGCCAATGGGCAGCCAATTCTGAGAAAAAGGGCTTGAAAGTTTGTATACGAACTTATATACTTAAACGCGTTTTTCTCAAAACTACGTTTTTACGGTCGGCGGCGGTGATTTCTCCGAAACCACTGAACCGATCTTCA
>JARQTG010000307.1:0-33790 GCA_030142615.1 Syrista parreyssii
CGCCAATGATAACGCCCGTTGGAGTGATACTGTCCGTTTATTGTTTAAACGGTGTCGGTACAGCTCTTCCCGACGCGTACAATAATTCCCAACGGCGGTCGCATCCTTCTCTAGGTCGCGGGGTCAACGGCTCCCACCATCCCTAGCTTGCGATCCTAGCGGTCCGCGAACCCTCCGCGACGCGGCCCGCGGTCCTAACAAGCTCAGGTGGTGCGAACCTCTTATCCTTCCGGAGATCTGGGTTGCGCGACGTCCTGCACGCCTGGACCCCGATCTCCTCCTCGGCGCGGTGCACGCGACAGACCTCGGCTCTGCTTTGGTGAGGGGGGTGTGCAAAAAAAAAGGAGAGAGCCGCACTCGGCGGTACTCACCAATGTGTCGGCTACGAATATCCACAGAACTCGGATATCCAACAAAAACAAATCCTGTGGGCCGATTCGGCTCTGAGGGCTCTCCTGCGGCTGGTGCCACTCCCTGGCATCACTTTCGTCGGCGGGGCACCTCACACACCGCACTGTCACCCTTATCCCTTAGTCTCACACAATAATAAAAAAAAAGATCCAAATCGAGTCCTAAGAAGTAGCCGTGTCGAGTCACCAGAGATATAAAAAAAGCAAGCCGAGCCGTTATCCAAAAATCAAACCAAAACAAAAAATGCACTATCGCAAAACTCGCACGTGTACCGGTACCGAGTACCGAAGTCATCAGTCATCGGTTCGCCGAATTCCGTCCCCCTCGCTCCTCACCGTCTAGCAGGGGTCCAAACAAAAATACCCCTCCTCCCGCTGTCCTTTGCCGTCGGGATAGCAAGTCGGGACAGTCAGATGCTCGGCGGGAGGGCAGCGGGGAGCGGGCGGTCGGTGGCCTCATCGGCGCGGGCTATTACGCCCCTTTGCCTCGCCACCCGATCCGTCCTACCGCTACCGGCCGCCGGACCCCCTCCTGGCCCCGATCCTACGGCCCTTCGACGCGGACCCATGGTATCTCCCTTAAGGTAACGTGGCACGCTCAAGCCGAGCGGGTGACGCCACGTTACAGTGTATACCAAATTTTTTCTTTAATAATATTAAATTGCTGTAATAGAATCTGTAAAAAGAAGCGTATGTAAATAATATCTTTTGGCAGATCCGAATGCGACGATTGCATAACTCAACACAAGAAACCAAATATAGGGATTACACCTTGTAAGAGTAAATTCTTAATGTTATTATCCAGTGCTACGTTCCGTGCCATACACATACATGGAATATATAATAAGGCTTTTCTCAAATAAGACATAGAAATTCAGGTATACTCTATATTACGATACTTTACATAATTTCATGATTCATTTACTGCTCGTCGAATTGATTGACAAAATGCATTAATATCTTACAGCAAATACAAACGGCCGGCATCAGAGGATAAATACTAAACAATGATAAAGATTAGACATTAGATGCTTTTCTTTCATTACTCGTCCACTCCGTAAGTAAATTGTGTTATTTTTCTTACCTATTTCTTCACTTAATATAATTATGAATTGATTATATATTCCTTTCAGTGAACCTAAGGAGATATCAAACGATACTGAAGAAGCACCAAGCAAGGTTGGGTCAGTTAATTAAGTACAAGTGAAAATGGCATCAAAAGGAAAATTGAGGAAAATAAGAAGGAAAGAATGAGGGATAAAAATTCTCAAGGAAAATTACAAGAATCTGAAAAGAGCAAGATCAACACTATCTCAAAGCAATAAAGAATCCAGTGAAATAAATCATTCAAAACGGAATCTGAAGACCGTGATCATAAATCCACATCATCAAACGAGATGACCTTAGACAAACTTCTCAAGCAACCCACAGTCGCTGAAGAAGCTTCAAAGGGTGTGCAAGCTAGATTAGAAATTATAGCATCGTGAAAACGTGAAAAACATGGATCTCAATGTGGAATCTTTGAACGTTGAGGCTATTGACAGTAACATCAATGACTTTTCAAATTCCAACGAAGACAAGAACGAAAGTCCAGAGAAGACCAGAAAAAGAATGGTAAAGAAGAAAGAACGAAACAGCTCACTCTTCAATGAACGCGCTAGAAGAATGGAGTTATTTGGTTTCTCGAGTGGTCCTAAACGTCACAGGATAGCATCCTTTAATGCTTTAGCCATGATCTATTGTCTATACAAAAACGAAGCCAACGGTGAAAGAAAAGTAGAAAAAAGACAAATGAAGAGAAAGAAGAATCAAACGAAAAAGACAAGAGAGAAGGAGAACAATGCAAAAAAGAAGGAAATCTCAAAAGAAAATGTTTCAAAGAAAAAACTGACAAACGTACGAGGACTGCGTCCATGCTTGATGTGGTCATATCCATAAAACGTGAATACTGGGCCTCTTATTATTAATGGAAAGGAGGCATTAGTGATATCAGGGTCCGACCTATCATTCCACTCAAGGTTTCATGGGGCCACCCTCACCAATTAGAGGGCTAGCTGGACTAGCTCCTCCACATGATGTCAATACCTGGGATATGTAACATGTGGAAATCAACACTCGCCATAATTTCAATCAGAACCAATCTCCACTAGCGCCTACACATAGCTTACCTGGTGGATACGCAGAATTCATACTGCAAGATCAAGGATGAGAAAAATTGTCAGGACGATAAACGGATGAAGTCTAGTTGTCAAAAACACGCATGCACTTCGATCTGTGAAGTCAAAATGGAAACTGAGATTCAAGAAACTGTTCAGAACAATGAAATCATTGATGCCACTACACTGGTGCCAGAAGAACAGTATAGGTGTTAGAAGATGACCAGGACAAAACTATCTTTAGACACTTTATTGGATAGTAGAAAGAAACGAAAAGTGAATGAATGACAGAATATTTGCAGTGGATTCAGTTTAAGATTTGAAATATAAGAATCCAAGCTCGAAGTTGACCATTCCAACGAAAATTTGTACGAAGGCTGTGGAATGCGTTGGAGAACCTTGTACTGCCAAGAAGAAGCAAACCGAAAAGGAGGTTCTGAATCGGAGACGCAAGCCCGAGAGTTTTAGTTTTTGCGAGATACTAAACTAGAAACCTACGAGCCCAAGAAAAACACCAACGTCTCAACCCCTGAGGGACCTCACTTCAAGCCAGACCGCGAGGGAAGGCGCACCAAGAACAGAGTGAGAGAGTGCAAAGAAAGTGAAAGTGAGAGAGTTAGAGATAGAAATAGAGGGAGAGGGAAAGGGAGAGAGTTTTTTTCTAGGTACTAAAAAGGGGGAATGAAATTCGCCATTCTAATTGTTAATTGCTAATTAGAAAACTTGTTAGTTGATCAATTTGATAAGATCTGTATATTTTCCTCGCACTGTTCTTCCCAATTGTTATTGTCTGTTCACGATATGTTTCTTTTTTTTCCAGTATTCGCAACTACCCAATGAGAATTTCAATGGCAACCTCATTAGTAGTGCTCTTGTTTTTGTTAATAACTTCTGAACTTTTGATCCTGAAAACTATTACGCAATTAACTTCAAAGATCGTTGCATACCCTACTTATTGAGGTAATTTATAAAGAAGCCGTTGCGTTCGGGAACCTTCCCCCTGAGACCCCTCTTTCTCTTCCCTAGCTAGCCGTGCCCGTTAGATTCTAGAATAGTGTTACGATCCGCCTCGGCGATCGTTGATCAACGAATTTATATTTGTTGTGGGTTCCAGGAAGTATTGGTGGGTTTCTTCGGTAAAGAGACCGTCGTTCAGGTTGTGCGAAGAATGTATATATTTCACGAGAGAGGTGTCGTGTACAATGTCCAGACTACTACTAACTTTTCTTAGGGAAGGTTCGTCTGTTTATATTAATGGGACTGGAGTAAGGTAAGAGTTGAAAAGCGGGAAAACCTAGATTGGGAGTAACGGGATTTCGAATTGGGGATTGGCAAAGATATGGGTTTTTAAGGGTTATTTGGAATGGAGAGTGTAAAGTAGAGGGTATTAGAAAATATGAATAAGAGGTTTCAGCAGGATTGGGAATTAACGGTAACTAAGCGGTATTTAGGGAATAGCGGGGTACGGAGTTTTATGAGGGGTGTGGATTAGTGGCGGTTTTAGAAAAACATAGAACTACAATAAAAGATACACGGAACGTGACAATAGTCGGGTAAACATAAGAGGACCTTTCGAGGTCCTTGATCGTAGCTACACCGCATTGTGCCTGGCACCCACCCGAGTTTCTTGTTGTGTAGAAAGAGACAGATAGCCGGCAAGCTTCTCCCTCACCTCCCCAATCCCCTAATCCACTTCCCAGCTGACAGCCTGTCAGCTGTTGCGTACTTCCGCGTGAGCCCCAACGCTTCCCTATCTATCGCATTCCCCCTTGCGTTATATGACAGCCCCCCCCCCCCCCCTCTAGCACTAGTTTTCTTTTCTGTATTCTCCGGTTCTTTTGTATCTTTTTTTTTATTACCCAATTATATTGTTCTTTCATTTCATTTAAATCGGTGTTCCCTTTACTTTGACTGCCCACCTGTACATTAAAATTGCGCATTGTACCCGTCCGAGGACCTAAGAATCCAGGACGTGGTTACAATATGTATTGTTTATTTGCAATATAACAGGAAACGGAATTTACTTTAGTAATATATAAAAAGAAAATCATATAATAACATGAACATTGCAGTCTATAACAGAGTTATTTTTTTCTTTAAAGAAAATATACAAAATGAATTTCAAGACACAAATTTCAATCATTCGCAGACATATTACATATAGGTTTAAAATTATTAATTTAGACGAGCCGACACGATCATAAAACATATCACTTGCGTTTGTAACTGAGTTCAATATATATGAATTGGTTTGTATTATGTTTTTCTCACGCATTAATTTCCATACGATAGAAATGACAGGAGCCCAGATTCCTCGAGGTTGTGCAGTTTAATACTTCAATTTCTCCTTATATATCCAATAGAGTAATGGTCACCAGGTCTTAAATATGTTCCAGATCGCAAGTATAATACGTTATGTATTGGTAATCTCCATACGTGGCAGATGTTGGAGCGATCGTTCAGGCTGGCTCCTATAACGTAGTTGAACCTCGTTATAATGTGGAATACTGTATTGGTAAGGCTTTGTTGTCTGCGTATATGATCACATTGTACACGAGCATGTGCCCCCTGTTGGCCGTCCAGAACGAAAAAGGGTCTGATCAACAGGTGGATAGCCCGGATATCCTATAACGTATTAGCTAGTAGTAGGGATAATCCCGCGCTTTACAGGACATCTATTGAAGAGTAAAATAAGTAAGGCGTGTACGGCCGGTATAGTCACTGTTACACGCGCTTTGACATTCGTCTGCAGGTCAGGCATGGCAGGGCTATGGTATACATTTGTTTAACACGGCATTGCCTGGCCTCCAGGGCCGCTCGTGTTGGTGGTACGGTTCTGGATCCTTACCGGTGTGCCAGTATATCGACTGCGCGTTGGGTAAGATAGCGGGTCTGTCAAAACTCCACCCGGGGTACATTCACCGTCTTGAAGGGAGAGGACTCCCCCCTCTCTCCCCCTCCCGCCCCTCCCACTCTCATTCTCTCCCCCTCCCTCCTCACTCTCACTCTCACTCTCACTCTCACTCTCAATCTCAATCTCACTCTCACTCGCACTTTCGCACTCTCGCACACTCTCACTTGCACTCTCACTCTCACTCTCACTCTCACTGATAGTCCACGAAGATGGTCCTCGCGGGTCTCCGAGCCAGTGCCCTAGGGTATTGGGAGAGGGGATGGAGGGATGGAGGGTAGGGGTCTTACGTTACGCACAATGATCCTTTAACAGTAAAATAACAAGAAACAAATTATGACGCTATATTTAGGACTGAGGCGAGTGGTGCCTTCGAACCAAGGTGACGGGGAGGAGTCTGCAGAAACATTTTTGTTACAATATATATCTAATATTCCTTAGCACTGAATTTCTAAATTCTTACTGTATATTTCGTAGAACTTTCAAATTTTTTAATAATTTATTTCACTACTGCTTCATGTCAATTTCGATGCACAATTTTTTTATCGAAAAGTTTCATAGCTGTGCAATGTCACGTAGACCAAGAAAATTCGGAGACTATTCGTGTAGTAACTAAAATATGTTAGAATAAAGCGGCAATGTTTCGATTCGAGTGATGAGGATGTTAATTCTATTCCGGAAGGTTCCGAGGAACGACAAGAAATTCCGTTAGTCTACTTTAAAATTTGTTAGTGACTGGTCCTTGTGCATTGGTCATCTTTTTACTAAATAATTCAGAAACAGGGAATGTCCTTATTTTGAAGATCCTGAGCACACTGATTATTAATCCTTGAACGATGAAAGATATGTTTTAGTAGAAGACGAAAGTAAAAATGGATTGGAAAATTTATGCTTAAATGATTCCTTAAGCGACGATATGACGGTGACCGAATCGAGCATTGAGAAGGCTTAAGCTGGATTCAGATAATTTACTCAGCAATGATGCCGACGCCCCATATAAAGAAGATGAACTTCTTCTTCTTCTTACGAAGGCGCGCTAATTACAGTATCTGTAAGTTTAATATCTATTCTAAATCTATCACTACGGCAAAATATAACTGGATCACTTCTCTCTGATATTTTACATTTAGTATCGCTACATTGCCCTCCAGAGAAGGAATGTAAGACAATACTTTCTAAAAATATTTTTCGGAAATTCAATACGCCTAGCTCGACACTTCCATTGCGCAAACTGTTTTTGTCGATTTGTCCAGAATACATTCAGCAATTTAAAATTACATACTTCATTGAAATACCAATTATAAAACAACTAGAATCGTTACTTAAACGCCCCAGCTTTCACGAAATACTCAGCCACCATTTTGATAAAGATCGTCACAACGTTGAAAATAATGAGGATATGTACGATGGCGCTGTACATAAAGAGGTTAGTCAGGATGGTGGTACACTAGCTAACCCTTCAAATATGTTTTTGACGTGGTGCAAGATGGGATCACTGTTTTCAAGTCTTCAAAATATTGCATTTGGCCGGTATACCTTACACATGAATTTTCGTTTTTCGCAAAGCTTTAAGAAAGATAATGTTCGGCTGTTAGCTTTTTGGTTTGGACAACATAAATCATTACCAAATTTCTTTTTTGCTCCATTGTATAAAGGATTGACCGAACTTCGCCGGGGTATTAATGTGCAGATATCAACCTCTGAGTTGCCTATAAATATTAAAGGAATTATAATTTGTGGTACATGCGATTTACCAGCTAAAGCACTATTTTTGAACAATGAAACAGTATCACGGGAAATTCGACTGTCAGAAATGAAAACAAAAATAAAAAAACTTAAAAGATGCAAACGTCCATGATTATCCGTATGAACCTTTTTAATAAATTTAAGAACGGCCCTAGTAAAAATTTCTTGATGTGAGGAAGGTCAACGGAAGATTTTATTTTGCACGTGTATCTCATATGTGGCGAGTAAGATTTTCCCATACCTGTTGGTCTACTTATAGGGAATCTTAGATAGGTGTCCCCCTCCGATTTTCTTCGTTCTCACATATGCTGTAATACTCGATAAACTAAGCGCCACGTATTTTTACTTATGGCCCAAATCGAGTTTTTGGGTGTGAAAATCGCCCTCGAAAATTTGGGTACTAAGTACCCGTTTAATTGTGTTAGATATAACACCGGTATCTTTCACAATGAAACCAACTGAAAAAATTTCCTCACAATGAAAGATCAAAAATGTGATTTTCTCAAATTTGTCGAAAAATTGTTATGGGGGTGAACTATCCCAAAATTATTTTTCATTACATAAAAAATTGCCGAACAGGAGTAAATTCAGGCCAAAAAATTTGAAAAAAATTTATGTTGCTCGCAATAATTAAATAAAATTTACATGTTTTTGCATTTTAACGAAAAATGACTTTCTAGGCGGTAACTATTCTGAAGTACATTTTATTATGTTTCTCTAAAATAAAGTAGCTTTTGCGAACAAAACCAATTAGAAAAATTTTCTCATAGTGAGACATGAAAAATGTGATTTTCTCAGATTTGTCAAAAAATATTATGGGGCTGAACTACCCCAAAATTATTTTACATTATACAAAGAAATTGCCAAATAAGAGTAAATTCAAGCCAAAAAATTCGAAAAAAATATATGTTACTCGCGATAATAAAATAAGGTTTACGTGCTTTTGCATTTTCACGAACAATTATTTTCTAGGGAGTAATCATCCGTAAGTACAATTTATTGTTGGTATGTTTAGAATAAAGGAACTTATATTACATAAGTTGACCTTTTCAGAAGACGCCTTACGTTGGGAAGCATTTATTTCAAATGTAATTAAGTGTCTATAGACATTGAGCTAATAAAGCATCGACTTACTTCCGTTAAAGATGCATATTTAGGGGGTAATAACCCTTAGACATGTTGTCCGCAAAAAAAAATTTTCATCGTAAAAATTCAAATCTTTCCGAATGTAGGACCGACAAGTGTGTTACTCATAGACTCTTGGACTGGACACTATCCAGAAGTTGTACGGCAAGCAACACGTGCTGGAAAGAATATTATTCCCATGATTATACCAAAAGGCACGACTGGAAAAGTTCAGCCCCTTGACCTCTACAGATTTCGTATTTGGAAGAATTATGTGCGACATTTTTCTGATTCTGTTATACTTTTAGGCTCTGACATGAACCTGCACATGCGAAATAATATTATAAAGTTATAGTCTTTAGTACATAATCAATTATTATCACCAAGGTATCACAACCTTTTTAAATACTCCTGATTTAAAAGTGGGTACGTGACAGAAAAACCAGGAGAATTTGAGAATCCAGTAGATTTTTCCTCCAAAACATTTTCCAACACATTGTATGAAGTTCAAGGATGTGAAAATGTAGCTGTTATTAAATGTTTGTCGTGCAAAAAATCCTTATGTTTCAAGCATTTCTTCGAAGAGCATCATTATTGTACCACGTAAAAGTAATAATCAAGTCTGATAATAATGCAGCAAAATGAACTTCTAAACACAATGTTAAAACTACTGACTACAGTATTAACAAAGTTCTCAAAGAAATGAATCACTTCTACCGATTAGCATTATGTAATGCCAACGGCTCGTTGCAACATCGACTAGAATTATCCACATGCCTGCACACTAATAAATAGATATCATGCCCATCTCAGAAACACACTCCACTTGCAAAAGTTACCTCAGAATTCATGGGTATAACATATATGACACAAAATACCCTGATGGTACCGCACATGAAGGAACTGCAATCATTATAAAAAATACAATCAAACATCACGAGCTAACAATATTTTAAAAGGATTACATAGCAGCTACAAGCATTGCAATTGAAGATCGAAAGTTCGGACCAATAGTCTTATTAACAACGTATAGTCCTCCAAAACACTCAATTAGTAAAGAGAAGTTTATGGAATATTTTGAAAAACTAGGACCCCGGTTCATTGCTGGAGGCGACTATAATACCAAACACCCACGCTGGGGATCGAGACTAATCACCACTAGAGGCAGGAAAATACAGAAAGCCATGACGGACAATAATTATGAGCAGTTGTCAACGGATCAATTTACTTACTGGCCCACAGACAGAAACTAAACTCCTGATGTACTAGAGTTCTTCGTAACAAAGAATATAGCCTAAATCTATACGAACCTTGAATCTAGCCTGGATTTATCGTCGGATCATACTCCAGTGATGCTAACACTAAGCACTGGAATCATTTGCAAACAGCGACCACCCTCCCTTCACAACAAGAAGACAGACCGGACAGCCTACAGAAAAAAAAATCGACAGAGAAATTAACTTAAAAATTCCATTAAAAAACGAACAGGAAATAGAGGATGGTACAGAATATATCACCAAGCTAATACAATACTTTGTCTGGGCAACTACTCCAGAACCCAACGACAAACACATCATGAACAACTACACGATAGAAATAACAACCAAATTAACTGAAAAAAAGAAAGCTAAGAAGAAAATGGAAGCTAAGTAGAAATCCCATCGATAAAACTAACTTCAACAGAACTACCCGTGAACTTAAAAAACTCATCAAAGACTTCAATTACGACACCATTCAGCAAAGGTTATTAAAATTAACCAATACGGATAGCACAGACTTCTCCCTATGGAAAATAACGAAACGATTAAATCAGCCGCCGCAACAACATCCTCCAATAAAAAAAACTATTTGAGAAACTATGTTAGTACGGCTGTAAAATCCACTAAGTGAAGATAAACTTATATGATATGATCACCAATTTGGCTTCAGAAACAATCACTCAACAATAGAGCAAGTCAACAGAGTCTATAACGTAATCTCAAACTCAATTGAAGAAAAGAAGCACTGCTCCGCAGCTTTCCTAGACATCCAACAAGCTTTTGACAAAGTTTGGCACCCCGGTCTACTCTACAAAATAAAAACAAACGTACCTTGATACTTTCTACTTTTTAAATCGTACTTATAGAATAGACGATCTTACGTACGACATGGACACGATATATTAGAATCTCATCCTATCAAGTCTGGAGTACCTCAAGGAAGCGTACTAGGACCGGTCCTTTATACTTTGTACACCGCGGATCTGCCAATAAGAAGAGATGTCACGGTAGCAACGTATGCGGACGATACTGCTATACTAGCAGCACACCAAGACCCTGAAATAGCATCTAGAATTCTTCAAAGACAACTTGCCGATATTCACACATGGCTGGATAAATGGCGCATAAAAGCAAGCGAAATGAAGTCAGTACATATCACATTCACTACAAGAAAAGGGAACTGCCCCACTGTCAACCTGTATGAACGACCTCTACCAATTGTTAACGAAGTAAAATATCTTGGAATGTAACTGGACAAAAGATTAACATGGACCAAGCACATTAAAACAAAAAGAAAAGCAATGGATCTAAAACTACGTAAAATGTACTGGCTTGTTGGCAGAAAATCCTAACTATCCCTCTACAATAAGGTGATCGTCTACAAAGTAATCATAAAGCCAGTCTGGACCTTCGGAATTCAACTGCGGGGAGCAGCCTGCAACTCAAACCTAGAGATAATTCAAAGATTTCAGTCGAAGACACTGAGACTGATGCTTGACGCTCCCTGGTATGTGACTAATGTGGCAATCCACAGAGACTTTGAGATAGAAACGGTAAAGAAGAAAATCGAGCAGTACAGCGAACACTACGAAGAACGACTTAAGACTCATGCCAACGAATCGGCGACAAACCTACTAAATAGGAATTTAGGAGTCAAAAGACTGAAAAGGTTTAAGACTCTGGATCTACGTGATCGCTTCAAATAGAGCAAATCATCGTAACGTAATCAAACCAGAGAATAAGGCATCAATGGATGCCTACTCTTTTTTTTCTCACTATCAGAAAAATTATTTATTGTTATTGAAAATAACAGATTGTAATTCGATTTAAATAAAGCAAAAAAAAGTCTGATAATACTTACTGGTCTTATAAATCTATTTGTTATAATAATTCCTTGATAATTCACATTTTTCTAATGTAAGGCGTACTTCTGAAAATGTAAATTTATGTGAGTTCCTTTATTTTATGAAAACATACCAACAGTAAACTGTACTTATGGTGGTTTTGCATAATCCAAAATAATTTTAGGGTGGTTCACCCACATAACAATTTTTCGACAAATTTAAGAAAATCACATTTTCGATCTCTCATTGCGAGAAAATTTTTCCAGTTTGTTTTATTGTGAAAAATACAGCTGTTATATGTGAAACAATTAAACGGGTATTTAGTACCCCAATTCTTGAGTGGCGGATTTCAAAAACCCGATTTGGGCAGATAAGAAAAAACACGTGTCGCTTAGTTTATCGAGTACTAAAACATATCTGAGAACGAAGAAAATCGGAGGGCCACACCTACCTAGGATTCCTTGTTAGAATATGCGTTTAATCATTCACAGATCCAAGGTGGATCCTTGATTAGCATAATATATATCATATTGGGAAGATTAATCTCAGATTAACTGAAAATCTGCTAGACTGCGGGGTACGGCAAAGATCAATCCCAAGTCAATGGATTATTATTCATTTTGTGTATATTACACATCTATAATCACAGGATCATGAAATTCATTGATTTTAAATTATTTTATTAATTGTTTAGATTATATGTGAGAAATAATATCTTATTTTGATCTTCTCTGCATCAAGAAATGTTTTCAGCACCGTGTTAACTAACTTTTTCATTTTTGTTCTGCGTTTTTGGATGCTGTAGGGTGTTACAGTGAACTGATATAAGTCGTGAATATTCTGATCGTGATAAGATCAGGGTGATTCGCCCTGCCTTGATATTTTCATTCACGAACTCTGAAAAAATTAATATAAGATAAGTAATACTAAAACGAAATCATGTACTAATCCTTCACGGAATATACTGATCATGGATTAAAACCATGGACTAGGAAAATATTTTATAAATTTTACTTTACGACAAAATGTATGTATAGTCGAACTACAAGTGTGCCAACAAGAGTGCCCGGAACGTTGAGACTAAACAGTCGTGGAAAGACTCACGTCACATCACCCATTCCAAATATGAAATTGTGCGGAACATGTAATACAAGTGTCCACAGACGAAATATTCTCGTACATCCCTGTGTCGAAGGTTTTGCGATATATTTTCATCCGAAAAACGGTAAATTTTACCCACAGTGCGGTAATTGTTTCTATTACGGTTAACGATGAGAGATTTAAATAGTTTTACCCAATATTATTATGTTATTATAATATATTCAATCATTTCATGTGGTATCAGAAAATGGAACAATACTCTATCCCACTCACGAAAACAGTGAGTTAGAAGAGGACATCGGCCTTGAGGTTATTCTAATCATAGAATATCGAACTCGTACTGATCCCAAAGAAATGCTAATATCTGAAGTTGAAAAGAGACCACCCCTGTAGAATCACATGTTGTCTATAGCAGATAGGGGACGTAATATTTTAGTATCGTTTTGGGTTGAAGTAGCAGCATTATTGTATGATAAGTATTGTTAAACTAAATTTAACAATTCAATACGTCCCAATCAAAATCATTGTATTCTAAAAATTCTAGATAGCTTCAAGAATGTCAAGGAAGTGAAGAAGTGTTGACGCAGTTTGAGAAATAGTCACATTCGCATTCTAAACCGCGAGAAAAGTAACAGAAAGAGTGGTTCCGCTGCTGTCCGTAATATAAAATGGAAGTATTATGACTATATGGCGTTTTTACGGGACATATTGCGCGACGATGGAAGGTATGTTTATTTTATTATATACATATAAGGGTAATTTATATAACGCATAAGTATACTTAGGAATAATAATCTTTCATACTTATATTTTTAGATAAAAATTCTTGTATCTCATTATTTTTTGTAGCACTACTTCGAACATCACACCTACACAAAATGATATTGAGATATTACAAGCATCATCCTCCAGACCATGTCGGCAGTTATTAAGAAGTAAGCATTACTCATCCTTTTTATATTCGAATACTAATAATAATACTGTCTGTATATAACTTCACATATTGTTAGAAACAAATATTTGATATTTATTATAGGCTTTATTGAAAGTAATGTGGCACAAGAGGATGCTCTAGTGTGGTTGGCAGATTCGCTGACGAGACCTGCACCATCAATGCCTGTATCTGAGCCATTAAATGAAGTTGACCATATTCTTGGTTTACTTGGACAATCTTTACGGAGAATGTCTGAACACCATCGCAGACTATTCAACATAGAGTCACTACAATTTATTTATGATAAGGAAAGGGAATTGGCAGAATAAAATAAGTCTTTTTATTAGCATTTATTATTTGCGTCCTTTTTATTGGGTATTACAATGCAACAAGGCGATTTCATTATTTTAAGGCTTAACTTAGCAATTGTATAAAAACACATCTAAGAATGTAAAAGAAAAGTATACTATAATATTTTGTTATACTGTCAAGATATAGCTCTTTCTTCGCCGGAGTAACGAGCTACATTGGTAGCAGCACCAGATTATCTATTGCATCGTCTGTTATCAATGTCAGAAAAAGCAGATCCACCATGTTGCCAGGCTTCTTGTGCAATTTCATTTCCATTTTAAATATTTGCTGAACCAGGTGAGTATTCATTATCTTCATTATTTTTTCTGATCCAGTTATGCAGACAAACTGTAACTTGGACAACTTTGTTGACTGCTTCGACATATGCAAGTGTTGACTGTTTCGACTAATATCCCGAAAGTATTTTCTATGACCCATCGTGCACGGGTTAGACGATAATTGAACACTTGGCGTTCAAGACTTAATCCACCTCGTTCAGGATAAGGGCGCATCATGTACTGTGTAAGAGGGAAAGCCTCGTCCCCTACAAGTACGTTAGGCAAAACAGGCCCATCTTCATAAAGAGCAGCTTGCGGAGGAACGTGCGCACTCCCATTCTCAAACTATTTCCCCATATTAGATTTTTTCCAGACACACCATCACTTTGGCAGCCTTGAGCTCCAATGTCCACCATAGTAAAAGTATAATTGGCATCACATATAGCCATCAATACTATACTATGACTACCCTTATAATTATAGAAGGAAGATCCAGAATGGTTCGGAGCCTGATTCATATATTATTACTGCTACTTCACATTTATATAGAGAGGTAGAGAAAGAAAAAAACAACGAACGTTCAATGTGCTTCCCAGCTACTGCACCAATGCAGTTACAGAAATGACATTTTTTACCAAAATGCTTTGCAATTTTCCCCCATCTTTCAATTGAAGGTGGCACTAAAACCTGAGATGAAAGTTCGTCCCATAATACCGCATATGTTTCAAATATAATATTTGAAACATTGGCCTGGCCCATACTTTACTGATAAGCCACTGAAATTTGAGAATCTCCAGGTGCAAGGAACCTAGACGAATTATTTTTATTAGTTTTCATTTAGTAATTAATGAAGCCTGGTTTATTTTGTTTTCACATTCACATTCATATTCCCAGATGGAATGAAGTTATTAAATATTAATTATATATTATATTACAGTGTACAACTAAAACTTAAACTGAGTATTGAGTCTTGTGTATGTTTGTTGTAGGTCAATTCCTTATGTGAACATGAGACTAAAGTATAAACCAATCAATGTACATTCTTCATGGATGTACTAATATTCGCAACAATCGTCCTGAGTTTATTCTGAACTTTGCATAACGTATTGTCAACAATGCTTATGGATATACCTGTGAGAGTCATACTAGTAACGATTTTCGCGATTGAACATTATATACTATCATTTAAGGCCAGCAGCTCTCTTAACCCATTTCACAGTTTGCAGATTCTAATATCTACTCTGTAAGAGAGAACGTAAGTAGAATGAAAAATTTACTGAGATTTCATGTCAAAGAAAGTATAGTAAATATATTATATTTTTCACTGTAATGTAATCAGTAGTCTTTCTGTAGGTGCAATCGGCTTACGTATAAGGTGTTGTCGTTGAATCCTTGGTGCTTCGAGAATCAACAACTCTTCCAATTGTAACTTGGTCATTCGACAATAGTTAGTAAACATTTCTGGATCTTTGAGGAGGATGGGAAATATCGTATAATATGCCCCATTCTTATGTCTCTTTCTAACAAGTTCTGACTGCCAGAATCGTCGGAGCTGACATTTTCTTTTCTTCGAACGCGCCTTACATCTAACAGTAATTAACAGTACAGTCAAAGCTGCTTGTTTGCATGCTGCTTCCATCTATGTCATATAGTTATGCAACTACAACTAAAAATGTGCGTCTTTTTCGCGTGACATAACTTATAAAAATATGAATCAGATACATTTTTACGAAATTAAAAAAAGCAATATACGTATTATTTATTATTTACCCATTATAAATACTTAATTACCTTTTTGATAAACAATACAATTGTAATTTCAATTCGAAAATATTTGGGTAAATTGTATTTAAAAATTCAGACTAATCTCACCCTCACGTACAAAGATAAAATGAAGGCAGCCATCATGCAACACTTGGATTTGTAGCAGCTAATGGTGTAAATCCATGCATACACCGTTGTACATCTCTCAGCAGACGCTGATTGGTTAAAATATTTCTGAGTACCATTTCAACCAATCGGTGCACTGCTATACAAATAATGTTGCATGTATAAGTTTGCACTATACTTGAACATCTTGAGCCACATTATTGTCGTTCACAATATTCTTTTTAGTGATGTGGAAAAAAGAAAAATGTGTGACGGTACAAGGTAGTGCCACAATTTCAGAACATAAAAAAGAAGGAGATGAAGTTAAGGTTGCCTACCGGAAAACTAAATACGTAGGAACAATCCTGAGACGCAGCGGCAAGTTTAAAATCATCATGTATAAACGACAGTGAAAATATTCTAAATTTTTCTGTTTTCATTTATACTTATAGTCAGTCCACGAGTTCAATGTGATTTTTTTGACACCTATACGTGGATGTGCATCAAATTTATGTTATAAAATACGTATGTGCATGATTTTACACTAAAACATACTTTGGTTATGTTACCCTTTCAACGTTCTTGCGTGGTTTTTGCTCTACATGTACACTTGCAGAGATGCTGTAAGGTGTAACATAGCTATATTAGTACGCACTTTCTCTATTGTTTACCCCCTGATATTACAATTTTAATTTTTCAGTTTTGCATATGTTCATATGTAAATTTAGAGGATAAAGAATGGTTGGAGACGTTAACTGTGACAAATTCCGGAAAAGTATTGGTAAAAGCAAAGAGAGGAATGTACCAAAAATTAATCATAAACAAAAAGTTACTCGACGAAATAACCAAAGATTCCCAAACGGACAATACGTTAGGGAGACATTTAATAGATAAAAGTTTGTTAGAATTTGGTTCCATTCTGGATGAAAATAACGGTATTATTATAATTTTTATTATGATTGCAAAGAACAGACTGCATCTAGACTGTAATATCTTTTTCATATAAGTAGTAATAGATCCGTTATGGCGAAACTTGGGCGTGGCTTAAGTAGGAGGGGTGGGGATTAGTTCCAAAAGGTTTGAGTTTGAAATTTTTCTGTTTCAAAATTCAAAGCGCCAAGAAGTTCTACAACTGAAATTTTTTCATTTTAAAATTTCCAGGCGAAAAACTTTCCATGGTCTTGTTACGTCCGCGTGAGAAATCAGGTTCCACATCCGGTTATAACTAAATATAAAAAGGCCAATCAGTGGAGTCTGGTTTCCATCATATAGCGACCCTTGAAAGTGGCTATCTCTCATATGGGCCCCAAGTTTAGGGAAAGTGAGATGAACCTTTCAAGAGGATACATGTATAAAAAATTGAACTTAGGTTATAGCCCTGACCGTTAGAGATTTTACTCAAGTGCACATGTGCACCGAAAACGGATATTCCTGATTCTACGACTTTTACTCGAAAACCTCACTAGACTCCTTACTCATCTCCGATGAAATTGTCCTTGTCCAATCCTGATTGAGTAAATCCTTCACCCCCATGCAAGCTTCCCGCCAAAATTTCCAGCACCAATGAACTAATTTCTTCAACCACCATATACTTTTTCTCCCTAAAAATTTCTCTAGATGAACCAATAGAAACAATCCTCAATCCACAAAATCCTCCAAGACTCATTCTCATTCTCCACCATTCCGCCAACCGAAGTAGTTGTACAGTACCAGACTCGCTTAAAATTATAATAAATTGTGTTCACTTGCTAATTTACTTCGGCTTCGAATTGTTTTCTTTTCACTGTTTAAAGTACCTAATCGTTTTCCAACATCTTCATCATCAGACGTCGAGGTAAGCAACTTATAATTACTAAATTTGGTGGCGGTACTCATTTAGTTTAGTATACTTAGAATCAATTTTTACCTCATATCCAATCTTATTCATTCTTCCCACGGTAATTAGAGGCATAGCCCAATCCCGAGTAAAGTGCGCAAGCATTGACTCAAAACAAGGTAAATCATAATAGTATATTACGGTTCGGTAAAGGAACCAGACTAGGTAAATTGGCCTTCATTTTGGTCCGGACGTAACAGTCGAAAAGAAGATATGTTTGATAAGCGTGACGTATCTCAATTTATCATGTTTACCAGAGACCTTGCTCCGCCATAAAATGGCCAATAGGCATACCGCGAGTTTCAACACGTGCGTTTACCCAGCAGGCTCCTAAAAACTGGCTCCTCTTCACAACACTGATGAAGAAATACGATTGGCCGTAGAGGAGATCAGTTAACCATAGGCACGTCAACAACGACCATCGAGTGCATTATGGAGGTCAAACCCGATCCATACCAACCAGAATTGCAGTGGCAAGTATTACTGCTAGGCTGGCTGAAATACTGTATATAGTGTCTGAATCGACTAGCCGAACTATGGCAGCCTGGTTGGTCGTTGTCGCCACGATCCCACGAATCTTCGTGAAAGATTAAGCAACTTCGTTTAGCAATTATTTCTTGAAACTCAAGAGCTATCTTGGGTTCCTTTAAAATACTCTGTTCTATGATGTCAATTTCTCCAAGGTCCTTCAACAATCTCACGTAGAAATTGCTCGATGTGAAGAAGGCCGTTAGAATGACTTTTGTATAGTCATTACCAATTGTCTCCAAGTTCTTGATTGGAATTTCATCCATTTTAATTTCTTATCGCGTTCTGTGTGGTACGAGTATAATAAAACGTTTCGAGAAATGGAGAAGTTTCGTCTCCAAAAAGCTCTAGAACACTCTGCGACTACCGGGCAGCATCCACCACCCGTTTTATACCCGCGACGGATATTGTAAGCAGGAAACGGTAAGGGAAAAGATTTCGCCTGGTTGAAACGCTAGACGCAGCCCCACCATCCTCCCTACTACGCTATTCTACGAATGAATTTAAGCAGTTGTACCTTTCGTCGATCCGGCATCCTTACGTACGGTATCAGACAGTCCAATTTTTGAATTACGACTTTGCATTCTTTCGGAGCAGTTTGTACTATTGTATTGACGTCGCTCTTTGCCCTCGTCAGAATCAATTCGTGCTTAGCGTTAACGACGACCTTGCGATAATCTTGGGTAAACCCTAGTATCATACTCAGCGGAATGGATATGTCAAAGTACCCAGCTGCATCGGTCAATTTCTCTCGTTTCTCTCCTTCCATTCAACCAGCGTTATCCATGAACGAGTATTGGCCAGAAATCAGGGAAACGTAACCCTTCATAAAGCTCGTAAGACCAATGATCTTATTTCGATTGATCTCTATACCATTCATCTCATTGCAAATCTCCTCGCAGAGATGGCAAATGCCGTTATTGACCAGAACCGTGCTCGCAGTCGCTGTAGACCCATCTTCCTTGACCAGCTTTCTATATACGTGCTGGGTTGTAAGCAAAGGTCTTGATGTTGCACGGAGATTCGAATCTTATCACTGTTGTTGAACGTTGACGAGGCGTAAGGTTGATGCGCATATGTTTTACAGTGCGCTATAGATTCATCAAAGTCGATCGGTGTCTGAATGTTCAGCGTTTTTTCCTAAAAACGTACGCAACATACAAAAATAATGCAGAAGAACGAACGCTTTACTTTCCTTTTGTGACTTTAAATCCCAGATTTTTCAGAATTAATACGTTTTGACGTGTTAGTGTCTTGAGAAGCGGTCGACGACTGATCCCTCTTTAGCATATCGACTTACTATTATAGCCACTACCAATTTTCCTATTATACACGATGCCCATTATCGCATGGATTTAACGTGCAGCCTGATCGTTATGACTTCTTAGTTGACATCACGGTTACACTTAATTTCGCTGCACAACGTATTATTGTTAGGCTTAATATGAAAGACGATAGTCTTATCCATCAACGCGCTCTGCATGAAGTTCTAGATATCCTCTGTCTCGTAGCTACCAGTAGGTATAGTTATAACTTCATCCCCTACGTACAGCTTATTGTGATCAGTGTCCACATTGGAAATCGAATTGAAGATTAGCAGTTCGATGACTCCCACAGCGTAATTTTTGTACGGAGAAAGCTCGATAGGAGGAAAGTATGGGGCTTCGAGTATGGAAGAGGTGCCTGATAAAGTTAACGTGAATGAATCCTCATTGATTGTAAACGCTCAACTGACCTTGTGAAATTATGTAGCACGTTTATACAGACGATACTTATTCTTACAATTTAACTATCCACACAAGAACTTTAGACACAAGTGTCCACATGCGAAAGTATCATATTCCTGATATCGCTCGTAATTGTACTTTACACTACCAACACCGAGATATCCGATAAGATCTAGCGGTGGTCGAAAATTGCCGAAACTGTCGAAATAGACGACTCGATCGTTCAGCTTCTTGTACGCGACCCAGTGTGTTCCAGGACCATCTTCATCGTCCAGATTGACGATTGCCGATTCGTACTTGTACTTGTACTTGTACTTTCGACATAGCGTTCCGCATAAAGACTCCTCGAAAATGTGGAACTTTTATGATCTTGGTGTATTTGAGCAGATACGCATCGGTCAACGCTCGGCGTGGTGGTTTCACTTCAAGTTGTCTGACTTCAGATGTAGACCTAGTCCTTTTCTGTAGGATTTCAAGTACAGACCTTTGCCAAGTGCGATGGTCTTCCATCGTTATGTTATGCCGCTGACTTTCCTTGAGCTGCTCTTTGGTTGCATTCGCATCATTCACGGCTTTAGCTATACCTGTAGCACCACCGGCTAATGCTTCAGCGGCACTGAGACCCGTAAACACAGGAAGGAGAAACGGCAAGAACCCTTAGACTTTGGATGGTACGGGTGGAACGCGTGGCGCTCGCACGTTGCGCTTTCCACCCGCTCGTTTGACGGCAGCTTGTGCACCCTTGAAAGCAGATCTCATAGCTACCCGCGAATCATTGCTCGGAATCATAGATCGTTTGGTTTCATCGATGACTTTCCTCAGCATTACTGTCCTCGGCTTCTTCTTCTTGACTCCCATATCGAGTTTCGACTTGACACCCATTACGTTCATTACGGACCAGGCAGATGCCTTCTCAGCAAGATTCGCATCTTTAGCGAAAACGCGCTTCTAAGCCTTGTCGGCCAGTACTCTGTCAACTGCCCCTATGTGTTCCAGGCTCTTTCGATTCTTTGAGTAGGCAATATCATGCTCTTTGCAGGCTGCGTCGAGGGGTTTGATGCCCGAATCACCTCGCGTGAGTCTCTTTGCTAATTTTGTACAGGTCCGCAGAACTGATAACCGGGTATATGCAATTCAATGGGTAGACTGTTGATGATCCTGTTGATCAAATCTCTACTGCGACGACTCTTCTTCTTCTTCCTCTTGTCTATACCCTTCCGATTAACATGCACGATCATGACAACACCCTGCGGTGACACATTTTCGACTGAATGATGAACCTTATAAGTCCGTTATTTATAGTTTTCACGTTAGTCATGAGTGAGATGCGATATGAGAAACAGTCTGTCAAGGTACTCGTAATGAACTTTGACAAACTGGCGCGAGTAAAGGAGGAGAAGAAGCAAAAGAGACACGGCGAATTACTACCAAATAGTATACGCGCACTGTTTTGCGGACCATCCAATTGCGGCAAAACGAATGCATTGCTCGCTCTCATAACTCATCCTAACGGCTTGAGATTCGAAAACGTTTTTGTGTACTCGAAATCACTGGATCAAACAAAGTATTAATACAAATTTCTGGAACGTTTACTCGAATCCGTGGACGGCGTCGAGTACTTTCCCTTTACGGAACACCTACAGGTGCTGCCACCGAACGAGGCACGTCGCAACTCGATAATTATTTACGACGATATAGCATATGAGAAGCAAGTTAACATCAGAGCCTTCTTCAGCATGGGGCAGCACAGGGACGTTGATTGTTTCTATCTTTGTTAGACATACGCTCGCATTCCCAAACATCTCGTACGCAACAATGCTAATCTCCTGGTGCTCATTACGCAGGATAAAATGAATCTCAAGCACGTGTACGATGACCATGTAAACACTGATATGCCTTACGCAGTGTTCAGGGACCTGTGTTCTGCATGCTGGAACGACGGCAAGTATGGGTTTCTCGTAATCGACGAGGACAGCGAACGCGACGGAGGTAGATACAGAAAAGGATTCGAGTGCTTCGTGAGCATAAATGAGTGATCGTGGTGACAACGAATACAGTAGTGTTTCTGATTCGGCAGCGTCAGCAATGTGCAACGCGAGGGAAAATTTCGAGGGCGAAAAGTCGTCTTACGTCAAATCGCTAAAACCAGCGACGCGATTCGCAGAAAGCATAGAATGATAAAATCGGGTAGAGAGAATGTCGAGCAGACGATGAGCGAGGTCTTCAAGTCGATAGTGACTCCATTGCAGAAACTAGTGAATGTAGCCGAGCCAAAACTTAATTGTATTAAAGATAAGATTAAGGATGAAATCAAAGATGAGATGAAGCAAGACGCAAACGTCAACGATACGTTTAAAACGGTCGATGAATCCTTCAAGTCGGTAGAAAATGATTCTCCCGAAGAAGTTAGCGATCATGACGTTAAAGTGCAACCAGATGATAACGATGAAGATGCAGATTTACCTACAGAACCATCCGATTAGCTGCAACAGTATCTCGAGATGTTATCGAATCAGGATAATAAAGATCTTGATATCGTCCATGGTGTGCGTAAACTCTCTAACGGGTTGATTGGCGATTCACCTATAAGTTTTGAAGGCGATCAAATTCATATAGGCCATACGAGTTATCCGAAAACTATAGGTTTGATCGAACTCTTCTTTAAGAAGGTGCATGACGAGACTCATATGAGCCAGAATGATTTGGATAATTACAAAAACATTATCGTGACAACGAATGCGCACAGAAAGTACTATAATCCTCGTGGTGACATTCGCATAAACAACAGTTATAAGTTTTAAAAAATTATTGCAAAACTGAACGATAAGCCCTCCGCAACAGATAAAGGTATCGTACCGCGTTATATGATTGCTGCAAAGGATAGGCGAATGGATTACGTGTACTAGGATGATCCAAACGAGCTGGTGGATCGTCTTCGTCTGCTCCTTCCGTCTCAGGAAGCTGTCAACCCCAGTTACTCTAACGAAATTGTATTGTTTGGGCGCTAACAAACTATCGAAACAAATCCCCCTTCAATACTAAAGGAAAGGTGAGCAGGGACAAACATTTTGATCAAGAGGAGGAAAGAAAGAATGATTGGGAAAAGGGACAGGATCAACAGTGAGTTGCGGTTGAGATTCAGGAGGGTAAAGTGTTTCGGCTTCTTGTGAACAATTTTGTAAGTACACGATTTAATAAATCCAATTTATTTCTAATAGCGGTGTTTGCATGTTCTTCTTAGTACATTTGGTTGGTTATGAGTTGACTTGTTGCGTTTGAGCATCAATGCCAGTACGAACATTTGTCGAGCAACCGCGTGCGTTATTCCATTGGGAATTCAACCCACCGGGCAGTTGCACTCGTTGGGTCAATTGTGCTCTAGCCACTGATCGCGAGAGCTGCAGCACAAGGCTGACAGCATTTACTCATCGGCTACTGCAGGTTAGTCCAATAACGGAGCCCATCATTGGGGAGCTTGCATTGCCTTGTCGAGCGCGCTTCCGTACGAGAAGATTCGATTCCATCGTATCAAAAATGATTGGTGTTAAGAGAATTAACTTAGGCGTGAAAGGATCCTACGAAACTCGCTGTGAAGCTCCTGTGGTTTCGTTCAACACGAGGGAAGCTTTAACTCGTCTAAATAAGTGATGGAGAGGACACCAGGAGATATTGCGAAATCCTTGGAAACGGAAAGGAAAAAGGAAATTGAACAACTTGAAAAAAGACAACAAGTACCGAAGAAATCGCTTCGAACTGAACGTTTGTCTAGAAGTACCTCATTCGGTGATGCAGATTATAGACCAACCTGCATGAAGCCCGATGTAACGCCCGACATTTATAACGAAATGCTGCAAGAACATATGGTGAATATGTTCTTGCAGTGCAAACTATGTAATTCAAACCATCCGTTATATCAATGCAAAAGGTTCAATGAGATGGACGTGGCTAAACGCATGACGCATGTGCGCTCAGCAAGATTGTGCCTCAATTGCTTAAGACCAGGACACATTGCAATCGAATGCAAGTCCGGAACTTGTCTGAAGTGCAAAAAAAGACACAACACCAAATTACATCTGTCTAATGCTGATAAGCAACCCACGACCCCAGCAAACGAAGCGGCAAGGACCGAGGGGTGGCGGTTCATCAAGTCAGACAGCATGACAACGCAAGCAACCCACTAAAGGCACGGTGCTCCTCGCAACAGCTGTTGTCATTGTAGAAGATGAAGGGCATAAACATCGGGCGCAGGCCTTATTGGACTCCTGATCATAATCCAACTTTATGACGATACAGTTAGTCACACTTCTCAACTTGCCAAAAAGACAACTCAATGCATCAATAGCTGGCATTGGACAATCCACTTATTACTCAAGGGAGACCACACAGTGCACATTTATGTACGTCTCTTTTAATCTGTTCTGCTGTTGACCCTACAAGGTAAGCAGAAATGCGCGCGTGCCCAACTGCTACGTTCGCTGTCACGACCAAACATTCCCTTGTCATGCTCATACATGTAGAAAGACGAGTGGTTGGTTCTCCCGTCAAGTGGGAATAACTACCATGCTAGAATGTCAAGACAATAGATTCCAATGGAATCCTGTCTACATTTAATGACCTTTATTGACCAGTGAAGCGAATCTTCCTGTACGGAAGCGCGCACGATAAGGCGATGCAAGCTCCGCAATGTTGTTGCTACAGCTCTCGTGATCATGTATCGATTATCGAAGAATTGTGCGAGGCAGGTATCATTTATTAATTTGGTAAAAACGATCGCGATCGTCACTTGAGACATGAGCGTCGATGTGTTTGGATGTCAGCTGAGCAGCAGAGGTACGGTTACGAGCAGTTGTGGGCTTCCTGCTGCTGGATTAAAAATCAGCGCCGATGGACAGTACGATATCGATAACAAGAGACTGTGCAACGTTGCCGATCCTAAGGAGCAAAACGACGCGATGACCTTGAATCTTGTGAAGACTGTAGTCAAGCAGGAAGTCAATACCGTATTTCACGTGATGGCTGGAATGCGTAACGATATCGATAACAACAATCTCATGATTCAAGCCCTCGATTTTAGTACGAAAGATACGTTGAAGTGTCTAAAAGTTGATATCGAGACAGGACAAGACTTGACGATTCGCAATTCCGAGATCATTTCCCAGTTGGACGCCAGACTGAATGCGCTGAAGAATGGACGGAAAAAAATTGACGGTGGTGGAGGATCTGCATAAGCTTGTCAGAAGAAATTATCAACCTTGACACGTTGACATTCGCGGGCTGGACAATACTTTGCAGGCGGATCTCGTTATCATGTCAGCGTATGCCAGAAAGAACAAAGGTTACAAGTACCTGCAAATCCTTATCGATATATTTTCAAAGTATGCTTGGGCTGTAGCGACGAAGAGTAAGAACGCCAAAGACGTGACAGCGGCTATGAAGTCTATACTGATGCAGGGGGCGAATCCCAAAAAAGTTACATCTTAATCCAAGTCGGGATTTTTGTAATTCTGAATTTAAAGATCTTATGCAGAAACACGGCATTAACCTGCACTCGACATTTAGTAATTTGAAGGCATCGATCTGCGAGCGTTTTAACCGCACTCTGAAAAGCAAAATGTGGATGCAATTTAGCCCGAGGGGCAATCACCAATGGTTAGATATCTTATCGGATTTGGTGTCCTCTTACAACAACAGTAAGCATCGAACCATTGGTATGAGACTCACTGATGTTACCGCTCGAAACAAGAAGCAAGTACTACAACGGATGTACAAGAATTTCAGAGTCAAGTCCACTACGCTTAAACGATCAAAATTCAAAGTTGGAGACAAAGTAAATCAGTAAACTTAAACACGTTTTCGAGAAAGGCTATACGCCCAACTGGACGACAGAAATTTTCACGATAAGTCAAGTGAAGAATATCCATCCGGTGACGTACAAGCTCGAGGACTATCAGAATCATCCCATCGAAGGCGGCTTCTACGAGCAGGAACTTACCAAAGTCAAATACCCCGACGTATATCTCGTGGAGAAGGTGCCGAGGAGACGATGAAACAGACTTTTCGTGGAATGGTTGGGTTTCAATGATTCGCACAACAGTTGAATCCATAAGGTAGATTTGTGAAACTTAAGGATGTAGTCTCATGTTGGGGCTTCAAAAAATCGAATTTTTTTATTCACGTATTTGGAAAGTATAATATATCGCTTGCTGCAAACCGCACGGCAACTGCAATGGTCGAACCTCTCTATTGTTGTCACGTTATTAATTACGAGGGCGGAGAAAGAGACGTTCGGCACTTTGAAAATGGCCAGTGCATCTCACAGACTAGAAAAAATCGCTGAAAATGATGCCTTTCAGGAAACCGAAGGTTTACTTTATGCACCAGGCATAGCTGATTAGTGTAAGTATCAATTTTGTATAAGAAATCCGAAATCAAAACTTTAAACGCGTTTTTCTCGAAACAACATTTTTGTAAGCGGCGTAGGTGATTTAAAAAATTCTATCCAACGAATTGCTTTCATTTTTGTACGTGTTATTCTATACAACAATGACTCTGTCGGGTACTAGAATCAATTAATTATAATAATAATTTCTTTGTTTTTTCACCGATTTTCAACGAAAAAAAATCGCGATTTTTTAACACTTTATTTTACAAGTCCACCATTTTGTTATTTATTTGTCAAAATGTGTATATCTAGTACGGGACGGAGTTACAAGCATACAAAACAAGAATCAATTAAATTTTTTTGTTTCAGATGGCTCCAAGTGGCATAATCACCTGCGCCACCCACCTACCTTCATTTAAAAGTGTCTATTTCAGTTTCAATAAACTATTATAAAATTGCATAAAATTAAGTAAAAAAAATGTTTTTTAAGTACCTTACGATATCTTTAAACACATCTATGAAAATTGAAATGATTGTATTATATTTTGTTGTAAAAAAAAATCCAGAAATAAGCTTCCGAAACGGGCCAGAACACGAGACTACATCCTTAACGATGATGAGGATGGATGGTTTTGTAAATAGCAAGTAAAGAATAAAGAAAAAATTATTGTTTTTTCACTTTATTATAAACACTATATTATACACTACAAGGAAAGCTGTTGTTTACTGACTAGTTATATATTTTTTTTCATATATTATTGTGGGAATGAACGTGTGTACGTGGACGTATGAGTGTGCAGATGCGTGTGTACGTGGATGGGTGAGTATATCTATTTGACGGCGAGGACGAAGAGTCAGTCGAATACGAGCGGATAATGAGAAATCAATAAATATATAGTCAACTTCTCGCTCTTTTAAGATACCCATCTTTTAATACCACATTATTAGCATTCATACATTCCTATTATACATTTTACATTTTATAACCCCACGGAAGGGTGTCAGTCGTACTAGGAACAATGACCCTTTTATCATCATTCCAGCTCAATGCTGATTTTCGCTATTGTATCGTATAAACCTCATGCTTTTTACTTCGAATAAAATTTTGAGTTCTAATCAAATTTTGATGGTACGTGAGGCACTCCTTATAATCATTAAAAGTAATTGTTTTCAGCGTAGATCTCTTGACTCCTTTAGCTCGCTTCTTATCTTTGCTTTCTCCTAAAAATTTTAAAGAGTACAATTTTGCTCACAATCCTACGAATTCAGTCATAATTTTTCCATTGTTTGCATCCTTCATTAAACCCAATACTTTTTTAATTGCCAGTGGTATACCGTAAATATTATCCGGTGGGTAGTCTGAGGTATCGAATCTGCCTAAGTCATGTTTGATATAATCATATATATTGGGAACGGTGAGATGGTAGAGGAGGCTGTCAGTGTCCGTGTACATTAATTTAGCGTGGTTACCAAAGTATTCTTCACGTAGTTATAATAAAAGTCATAAATGTAAATTTTTTATATGTCGAGAATAGAAGTTTATAAAAGTTCCTTTCAAAGTCGTTATCCGATTTTTTCCTCAATTCAGTATTTAAATCTATGTATTGTAACGTGGCGTCACCCGCTCGGCTTGAGCGTGCCACGTTACCTTAAGGGAGATATCATGGGTCCGCGTCGAAGGGCCGTAGGATCAGGGCCAGGAGGGGGTCCGGAGGCCGGTAGCGGTAGGACGGATCGGGTGGCGAGGCAAAGGGGCGTAATAGCCCGCGCCGATGAGGCCGCTCCCCGCTGCCCACCCGCCGGGCACCTGACTGTCCCGACTTGCTATGCCGACGGCAAAGGACAGCGAGAGGAGGGGTATTTTTGTTTGGACCCCCCTGCTAGGCAGTGAGGAGCGAGGGAGCGAAGTCAATCTCTTTCCGGTACTCGGCAGCGATGCACGGACGATTTTGCGATTTTTCTTACAGATTGATTTTGATAACGGCTCGGCTTGGTTTTGGATATTTCTGGCGATATTTATGGCGATCGGACACGGCTACGACTTGGGACGCGATTTGGTTCTTTTTTGTGTGGGATTAAGGGAAGGGTGACTGTGCGGTGCGTGAGGTGCCCCGCCGACGGAAGTGACGCCAGGGAGTGGCACCAGCCGCAGGAGAGCCCTCAGCCCCGAATCGGCCCACAGGATTTGCTTTTTTTTGTGTTGGATATCGGAGTCCCGAGGATAATCGTAGCCGACGGATAGGTGAGTACCGCTGAGTGCGGCTCTCTCCTTTCCCCCCCCCCCCCCCACCCCTCGCCAAAGCAGAGCCGGGGTCTGTCGCGTGCACCGCGCCGAGGAGGAGATCAGGGTCCAGGCGTGCAGGACGCCGCGCAACCCAGATCTCCGGAAGGATAAGAGGTCCGCACCACCTGAGCTTGATAGGACCGCGGACCGCTAGGATCGCAAGCTAGAGACGGTGGGAGCGGTTGACCCCGCGACCTAGAGAAGGTCGCGACCGCCGTTGGGAATTATTGTACGCGTCGGGAAGAGCTGTACCGACACCGTTTTAAATAACAAACGGACAGTATCACTCCAACGGGCGTTATCATTGGCGTAGGCCCAAACCTCTCGATTCTCGTCGCCACTACGTTCCCCTCTACCATTTTCAGCTAGCTGAGGCTGAGCAGCCGGGAGATACAGAGGAAGCGGCCGTGGTGAGGAACGGTGGTGCAGGGGGAGGCCTGCACCTGGCGTCCAACATAGGATCTATCTTTTCTAAGGATTTCAGCGCGTTGGGAACGGCCACGGATAATTTGTAGGCTACGCCGGGACACGGCATACGTCACAATAGACCGGCGGATTTATCTCTTGTTTCACGTGTCATCCAAACCATGTCACCTGGTTTAAAATCGTTTGGTCGCGAAAATTGATCAAATTTTTCCTTCACTGCCTCTTTGCTACGTTGCAGGTGTTCTCGTGCATCTTCTTGTATATGTTTTGTCCTTTCTCGGAGAGTCTCGACATATTCTTGGTAGGTTCTCCCTTGTTTCCTTTTAAATCTGGAAATGCTTCGTGGTTTCCTCCCGTATACAAGTTCGTAAGAGGTAACCCGGTGCCTTCATGAATGGATGAGTTATAGCTCATTGTTGCAAGTTCTATTAGTTCGTCCCAATCACGATGGTTATCTTTTCCCAACGTCTTCAGATACTCTTTTAGCACTTGATGACTTCTTTTAAGAGAACCATTACTTTCAGGATGGAAAGCGGTAGTGGTGACATGTTTAATTCTAACAAAGCTTTCGAATTCTTTCATGAGGTTGTTCGTAAAGTTGGTTCCGTTGTCTGTTAGTACAGTTTCGGGGGCTCCGAAGGTGCTTACGTAATCTTTGATAAATCGTTCGGCAACTGTTTCTGCTTGTTGATTTGAAATTGGCTTAGCCATTATAAATTTGGTCCAATTGTCCTGGATAGTTAATATATACTTGTTGCCTTTATCCGTAGTCGGTAAAAGTCCTACAATGTCCATTGAAATCTTCTCGTTGAATTCCTTTGGCGTGTCTGTAATACAAAGTGGCATTTTAGTTGGTCGTCTATTAACTTTCTGTTGTTGCCCTTGTTGGCAGTTTTTGACGTATTCTGAAACTTCATTGTAGATGTTCGGCCAATAATAATTGCTCAGAATACGGCGAAGGGTCCTTTTATAACCACCGTGTCCTCCCTGCGCACTGTCGTGATTCTCTCGTAGGATCTGGTTTCTTTCCTCTTCAGTCTCAGGGATTAGGACTCGGTTGGCCTTCAGGTATATCAGGATGTCTGAATTTCCAAAGAGTTCGATAATTATTTTCTTTATGTCTTCCGTGCGTCCCTTCATGGCATGCTGCAGGTCGCAAAGGTCAATGGCCACTGTATTAACATCATTTGCCATACAAAAGTTCCTTGCATCTTCTAGGTACTTTCCATAATCATGCAGTGTATCCTTAGGGTTAAGGCTAATAGCGATTTCCACGAGTTCGTCCTGAGAGGTGATTAATTGCATACCCGACCGTCCCTCAATGTAATTTAAGTATATGGGTAAAGCAGTTGCAGGTATTTCGTCTATCAATGTGATATTTTTTCGTCATTTGAGTGGTGGCACTGTTTCTAAGATCCTAACTGGATTTCTTGAAAGGGCATCAGCGTTCGTGTTGAGTGCTCCCCTTTTGTATATGATTTCATAATCATATTCCTCGAGAATAATTCTCCATCTCATTAATCTTGAATTGGGATCTTTATGGTTCATGAGCCATTTTAACGGTTGGTGGTCGGTGACGATTTTGAATTTTCTTCCGTAAAGGTAAGGCCTGTAGTGTTTAACTGCCCATACGATTGCAAGCAGCTCCTTATCGGTGGCGCTGTAGTTCCGCTCCGCTTTATCTAAGGTTCTACTCGCATAAGAGATCGGTTAGTCTTCTCCAATTTTTCCTTGCGACAATACTGCTCCAATAGCATCATTTGAGGCGTCTGTTGTTAAGATGAATTCCTTTGAAAAATCCGGAAATAGTAATAGTGGTTGCGAACATAATTCTTCTTTAAGTATGGAAAAAGCGCGTTCTTGTTCAGGTCCAAATACGAAAGGGACATCCCTGTTTAACAGTTGCGTCAACGGTTTTTGCCTTTTCACTAAATTTTTTTATAAATTTTCTATAATAACCCGCTAGTCCTAAGAATTGCTTTATATTTTTGGACCCTTTGTTTTAGGAAATTCTCATACTGCTTTCAATTTGTCTGGATGAGGTTTTACCCCATCCTGTGTTATTACGTGTCCTAGATATTGTAGCTCGGGTTTTACGTATTCACACTTGTCCGGCTGTAGCTTCAATCCTACAGAAGAAAGCCTCTCCAATAACGTAGTTAACTTTTCGTTATGTTCCCTTAATGTTTCGCCGTAAACAACAATATCATCCAGATAAACAAAACAAACTTTACCGATCAACCTACGCAATGCTTGATCCATCATTCGTTGGAAGGTAGCAGGGGCATTCTTTAGCCCGAATGGCATCCTTGTATATTCATAATGTCCCTGAGGTGTTGAGAACGCAGTCTTCTTTTTAGTCAGTGGGTCCATGGGTATCTGATGAAACCCACTGGTCAGGTCAAAGGCACTAAAATAGCGAGCTCTACCAAGTTGGTCCAATATTTCTTCTATATTGGGCAAAGGATATGCGTCCTGTTCCGTTTTGTTATTGAGTTGTCGGAAATCTACAACGATACGCCATTTTTTCTTTCCGCTGGCGTCTGCCTTCTTTGGGACGACCCATAAAGGGAATTATACGGTGATTGGGAATTCTCTATAATCCCTTTTTCTAGCATTTCCAAAACTTGCCGATTTATTTCTTCTGGGTGCGCTGGCGGATAACGGTATTGTTTTATGTGTATTGGTCTCTCGTCAGTCGTATCTATAGTGTGCTTTGTTAGATTTGTACATGGTAGAGGATCTCCTTCTAGTTGAAATAATCCTTGACACTTATCAATTAATTTCCAAATAGCTCTTTTTGCAACTGGATCATGGATGTGTTCTAACCGCATGTTCTCTGCTAACAGGCGGCTCCTGTCCGTCGAATAGTCCATCGATCGGACTACTTTGGGCTGTCTCTGGAATATGATCTTCCTTTGTGCCGCGTCGACTAACGCATTCTCTTTTGCAAGGAATGGCATTCCGATTATACCTGCTTCTTCCAGCGGAAAATCATTTGGTACTATTGCGAATATGTGCTCGTTCTCTCCTAAATTTAGCCGTGCTTCCTTTTTGCACGTACTTATCTCATGGTTGATTCCACTCAAGTAGTTAATTTTGAAACGTTGTAGAAGTCCTTGAGCAAAATCTTGTTTGATTAAGTTTACTGCTGCTCCGGTATTGGCGAGGAATTCTTCTCTTCTTCCGTGTGCCAATTGGAGGAAAAGGGAGGCTCCTTGATTTCGATTCGTTGAGACTCTAATACCTGGTGGGATTCGGTGGTACGCTCAGGTTCGCGCGGTCGTGAAAATTTTGAGGTGAGGTCGTTGATGGATTACGAGTTTGCGGACAATCGCGCGCGAAATGGTGGGGAGATCCACATTTATAGCAATTACGCTGTTGAAATGGTACCCGTGTGGATGGATTATGATGCGGGGTTTGTTGTTCCCGGGAATTTCCTCGTGGTATGTACGCGATTTGTCTTGCCTATCTTTGTCTGAAATTGACATTTCGTATCTCCATATCGGATTTACATCATTGGTATTTAAATTAGGTTCAAATAGTATATGCGTTTGTCCCCTTTTACGGTGCGCGTGATAAATTATTGGCACATTGTTTATATCTTGGATATAATTGTTTGTATCTAGAAATAGAAAGCCTTCCGGGGGTATGTATCCCGTGACTAGTGCTTTCCGAATATAATCTTGGTTCGCGTGACATGGGCCAAGTATTAGGTTATTTGAATGGATACGTGATGTACTGGACCAGTGATTTCTTATGATCTTTAACAGGTGGATGTCTATCCTCGGCGTTTTCGCATTATTATAGATATACTTATTGCTTAGGTGGTGCGTGAAATCTGTTTCTGCCGACCTGTAACTACCTAGACATGCTCTTAGGCATCTTCGTTCGAAAGCTCTCATCTTCTCCATAATTGGTGGTCTTTGGTTGAACCAAATGGGGCATCCGTATGTCAGGAGCGGTCTTATTAACGAGCAGTAGCAGATGATTTTTAATCTATTATTGAGATTTTTGTTGTAAAAGAGTCTGCTTAACTTAAAAAACGCATTTCTCGCTTTGTTTAGTTGAATTTTTACATGTTCTGTATATGTTAAGTGTTGGTCAATGTTGACTCCTAGATATTTGACTATAGTTTTATGTGGAATTAATTCCTCTGGTTCGCTTTGGGCTTTTATTTTAAATTGTTTCCAATTTCTTTTAACTTCTCTTGTTGCTTTCATCAATTTCGGTCTAAAGAGTATTGTTTCGCACTTGTTGTTGTTTATTTTTAATTTCCAACTATTACAATAAAATTGAATTTTTTCAAACATTTCTTGTAATTCATCTTGAACTTGGGATACTTTTTTGGATTTTGAATAAATTATTAAATCATCGGCAAAGGCTAATGCGTTACGATTAGGGTTTATATTTATGCCATCGAGGAAAAGTATATCGCTGATATAAATATTGAACAGAATCGGCGAATTCACTGTACCTTGTTGTAGTCCGTTATTTGGTTCATATGACGAGAACTGGTGTATTCAACGTGGTATGGACCTTGCCGATAGAAAAAGTGTTGATGTTCATAGTCGTTTTTATAC
>JARQTG010000307.1:33890-55536 GCA_030142615.1 Syrista parreyssii
TTGAACCTCTAGTTCTGCCAACTTTTTCGTTGGAAGAAATGCGTCCAAACGACCCACTTTGTTAATTGTCGAGAAGTGCATTACGTTCAATTAATATCGAGTTTCTTCAAATTTATTATAAGATGTTTACAATCTCTTCTATCTTCGATCAACTGTTTCACTTCTGCGATATTTCGTAATAGTAACTGTATCCGAACTCTGAGCTCGCGTTGTTTCCTCTCATTGGGCATCGATCGAATTGTCACAGCAGACTAATGAAGGTACGTTGAGCTCCTCCTTTTATAGAAAACTCTGAAGGGTTACCGCCTACATAAATTCCTGGAATCGATGTCAAGGTCCATGCATCTTCCGGATGGAGCGACTGAAGTTCTGGAATATTCGGACGAACCTTAGCCCTCCTCCGACGACGAAGTTGCTCGCGCCTCCTACGAGTAATTTGACACCTCTAGGGGGATGAGGGATCGCATTCTCGACGCAAGACTCTGCTAGATAATGTTCGGTGTTGCACATTCGAACAACCGATACATAGATTTTTCTAGAATGACTTTGAACTCGCCGCTGCACGAAGATGCATGAGGCTGGGGGATGAAGAATTCGCGAAGCTTCTCAGTGGGATGAGGAGGCTGACGAGTCGATGCGCGACCACTGCGAGATAACGTTCGAGGTCAAGTCGGCTACCGGCCGAAACCTGCATAGGGAGGGTATTGTTTTTCCTGTAATCAACCTCGACGCAAAAGTTCCTGAAACCGCGCTTCGGCACTGCGCGCAAAGGGGGTGCCGTTCGTCTCTCTCTCTCTCTCTCTCTCTCTGTCTCTGTCTCTGTCTCTCTCTCCCCCCGCACTACGTACCCCTTCTTCGCCGGGATACCGTTGCTGTTCTCTCTCTTTAGATTGTAGGATTTCTTACAGGGCCAGCGCGTCTTGAAAATGTTGTGTCCTTCTCCCATCGTTTCAGTGACGGATTTACACATTTGACGCCAGTAGGCTGTTCAAATTTTGCCGCCCCTACCGACCTCTACAAGTATCAGTTCCTAGATTATTTTTACAATGCAACGATTTAGTTAAGAATGCACAAGAAATAGTTTTTGGGTATATTTCTGAGCTAATAAATGCTCAGTCATGTACATATTAATAATAAGGCGGGGTAAGGTATGCCTTAATACTACTTACACAATAATGTACATTCGGTAAATGTAATTCAATAATTTTTATTGCGCTTACTTACAGTTTAAAAACAATATATTCAATTATCTGGTAACAATCCGGCTGATGGCGACGATGAAATTCAAGTAAGTCATGAAAGTTTTACAATTTCTTTTTGTGCTATTTTCTATTCGCAAAATCATCAATTATATCGTTGTATGAAATCTTGTTCGTTAGTTCTGACTCTATGCACAAAAGAGCTAAGGCGTTTAGCTTTTCTTGGCTTAAGGTAGATCTTACATAATTTCTCAACCCGTTTTAAGCAAGAAAAGCTTCTCTCACCCGAACAATTTGTCGCTAGTGTACATAGAGCCATGCGAACTGCTATATCCAAGTTTGGATAAGCGTTTTGCAAATTCTGTTTTCGCAGGAACGAAGATACCATAGATTTTCCAATGATCCATAATCTGATTTTACCAAAATTCTTTTAGAAGAAAGGTGGCATTGAAAATGTATGCATTCTTGAACTAAGTCAGTCTCTAAATCATTAGGATACATTTCTTCTAAGAAAGGGGCTTTTTCCGTAAGGGTTGATGACAATTCACTCATTTTGGTCAGAAATGAAAACTTTTCATTGAACCTGTTGTAGGCCTCCTGCCGTTTTTCTAATTCGGATACGAGTCTATCAAGGAGGACAAGAAATGTGTTAACCCTGAAAGTATCACTCGCAGTCATTTTCATTTCCTCATTGGGTGTTTCATCATAAAATTTTTTCCTTTTCGGTTGTCTTTTTCCCATGTCTTCTGTATACTGTTTTGACACGCTTAATTCCATCGCCTTTTTTTCGAAATACTTAAAATTTTCTCGTTCAGCTACGAAAAACTTGCAAAGAGATTCGTAAAGATCAGCAACAGTGATCAAATCTATGGTAGAAGCCTGAATTTGAACATTCGCTTTGTTTACTCTTTCCAAAAAAACATTCCACACAACAATCATTACCGCCGTTTCCAGTTTTTCTAAATTCAAAAGTATTTCCGTCGCTTCGTTTCGCGTTACAGGCTTTTCGATACAATCATCCTTGATTGATTCCAAAGTTTTAAGGACTTCTTGCCAAGAATCTCTCAAACTTTTACATACGTCCTCTCGAGTTGACCAACGTGTCATATTTACTCTCTTTAGCGTTTTCCCTTTCCCGATTTCAGTCATTAATTTTTGCCAGCGTTGTGTCGAACTTACAAAAAAAAACGTAGATTTCTTGAAGCAACATGAAGAAGCGACAAGCTTCTGTGCAATATTCAGCAGCCGAAGTTACACTACATTTAAAGAGTGGGCAGAGCAAGAAACGAGAAAAGCAAAAGGATCTTGGCTTTGAATTTTAGCCTGTAAGCCATTGTACGCGCCAGACATGTTCGCGGCATATATCATATGATTGTCCACGACAGTCTTCAATATTTATGCCCAGTGTTTTGAGTTCTGAAATAATGGCAGAAAACATTTTTTCAGCTTTATGTCCCACTGAGGACAAAAACTTGAGAAATCTTTCACACGGTTCGCTTGTTTCCAAAATGTATCTAATGACGAGGGTAAGTTGGTCCACATGTGCTATATCTGGTGTTGAATCGATGATTAAGGAAAAATATTTCGCCCTTTTTATCTCATCTCCAATCTGTTTTAAGACTTTATGACCCATCAAGTGAATAAACTCATCGCAAACGGTCTTTGATAAATAGCTGGTACTTCCAGATCCTTGATTCCCAACTCGTTCAATATGACTAGCTAAAAAAGAATTGAATTCAGCTAACATTTCCAAAATCATACAATAATTTCCGTTATGCGGATCACCGAACTTTTCATTTTTTCCTCTGAAAGCGAGGCTTCTTGAACACAGTCGCTTCACTACGGCAACAACCCTCTTCAGAACGTTTCTCCAATAAGTAATTTCTTCATCAATCTGGACATACAGTAAATTGTCGAGTCGGCCATCAATCTGACTTCTAACTTTCCAACTAAGAATTCTAGATTTATGACGTGCAGAGTTTTCATGCTGAGCTACTCGGTGTTCTACATTTTTCCAGTCATTAAATCCTTCGTTCTCAAACTGTGTCTTATTCTCCAATGGACCGAATGCCAAACAGGGCCCGCAATATCCAGATCTTTTACTTTCAGAATAAACCAGCCAATTTCGGTTATTCACTTCATTATTTTTCATTTTCATTTTCATTTTTCTTTGGAAGATACTCACTGGCAAGAAACGACGCTGCTCAGCATATAATTTTTCACTTTTAGTGTAATCACAAGACTTGTTTTGATCGAAGTCGTACCTTGCTATAGTCTCCCTTAAAGTATCGTTGATTACCCATAAAACTGGATCTTTGTGTAGATTTACTGTTGTTTACACGTGGTCATTACTTAACATCTGATTCTGAGATGCATCTTCAATTTTTATACTTATCGATGATTCCTCTACCGCCTCTTCGTCAAAAACATAAATATCCCTTTTTTTAAAACTAGATTGTTCAACAGATGACTGTTGTTGTTGGGCCGCAGAATTCAAATCCGTTTCATCTTTTCCAGATTGTATTGTGTTAGTGCATGTTGTAGAAGTTCCTGGTCTTTTAACACTACTTCCACTTCCACTTTTAAAATAACTGTCAATTTTATATGGTTTTACGGATACCTTGTTCTTGTTCTTCTTTCTTCTTTTTGGCCTTCTTTTTATACTCAGCCCCACTAAGTCGCTTTCTCCCATCACTCATTTTAACAATTTTTTATCCAAGAACTGAAATAAAAAACATGACATTGGAAGTTTTATTTCTCGTGCGTAATTAGCAGTATCCTTTGTTCAGACTTCAGACATTGAATAATTAACATAAGTACAAGAAATTTATTTAACCCTAGAGTAGTCGCGCCCCTTTTCTGCAAATAATAGTTTAATAAATTAAACATTATTTTGAAAGGACGAAATAAAACATAAACTAGAAGAAAAAGTAACGTTTATTAAAATGTTATAGTTAGTTTTAGAAAAAAATATGCTTTGAGAAATGCATCGTTTACAAAGTAATACATATTCTTTGCCGTGGGCGACAAAATGCTCATAGCGCGAGCACTCTAAGGTTAAGTATGATATTACAAAAATGGAGATTTCTTTGCATAGCTTCTGAAACAGCTATTTATCAAGTTAAATTGCGTCTTACTGATTTGTTACGGATGATTTATTGTAATATATTATGATTACTTACCTACTGTAAGTTTGTACGCACTGGGGATGTTACGTTATGAAATTATTCATACAATCCACGAAACACTTTGAAAAATTACAGCACATAACCAGAAAAATGTGTCAATTCGTTATGGAAATATTAATACGTATTGGAAATTGCAGTCAACCGAGGCGGCTTTCCTTTTGTTTTTGAAGTAAATACGAGACGGGACTTCCCCTTTGTATCGCCGATCTATATTTATCTCGGGTAAACTGTATTATACTACTCCCACTTGAAGTTGGCTGCGAAATGCTTAGATTTTTTGTAGTGGCGTCCTCTGTTAGCAATAATTAATTGTGTACGTTCAATATATTCGGAATCTATAAGACCGGCTGTATACGAGCAGCAACTGAATGCGAGCACACGTATCAGCGTATCATTAAGTTCTTTAGGTAGTTAGTTAGGTTGGTTAGTTTTTGTTAACACGTTACAATAAGCGTTTCAGTATTGTTATATCTTAGTGTTTTTGCCTCATAGAACTACATTAAATTTTCAGTACATTGTAAGTACACAATTTGCTAATAGATGGCGGCAGTGTAGAATAAAATGTAAATTATGGCTAGCAGAGGGCGCTATTGCAAAAAATCTAAGTATTCCGGAAGGAGGGAGGAGTCGTATAATGCAGTTTTACCGAAAAATGTATCTAAGTGGTGAAATATATTACATGTTGAATTGTTTGTGTGGGCCTAATAACATTTAGGTATATAAATATGAATCTTTTTACTTTCTGTAAGACAAAAAAAAATTTTGGTCCCAAATTTGCCGCCCCTAAAATTTGCTGCCCTAGGCTCCAGCCTACTCAGCCTGCTGGTAAATCTGCCACTGCATCGTTTACTGTTCTCTTAGTGGCCAGGGCGTCCTGAGAACGTAGTATTTAGCTGTATCTTAGTATCATTGCCCGTCTCCTCCAGTGGCGTTATCGTCCTTTGAGAGGGCCAATCTGCTGTACCTTTTGTATCCCGCGAGTAGATGCCGTTCTTTGATGCTGATATCGTTCTCGTATAGTGAAGCCAGTTTTTGATTATCGTTATCCAATTTCAAGAGTCCAGCACTCGCGGTGTTCCGCAAGCAGCATCTGGCGCTCTACCCCTACGGGTATCAAACTAACGTTGAATTTATGAAATGGTCGAAAAAGAGAGAGCGGGAACTTAGGACCAGAATTTTGTAGACTACCGAATCTGGAGCAAACATTTTTGTTGTATCCCGAGGTAAGCGTCACAATACAGGAATCTCACTACCGAGCGGACATCGATATCAGATGATAAGAATGTCGCACTTGTCGTAGAGCAAACTATCAATAGCTCATGTTTGCTTGTAAACTTACCTTCCCAAATCTTTAATACAGATATCATTTCACAGCATTCATTCATAAAATGCCAATTTCCTTTACTTTCGTTGTGTACTCAAGATTCTGATGACGATCATCGCTCTACACGCAAGGAGTAAGCAACAAAACGACAGTTAGTGCTTCAGCTCTTTAAATCAGCAAGATTCCCAAAAATAATACTGAGTTAAATTAATTAATATTAAATAATATTAATAACAATATTAATATAAATATTAACTTTGGTCCTCCGCGTTCATTCCTTTGGTCTAAACACGTGTCGGACGTAACATCTATTCCAATAGATTTCCATGGGCTCCCCCTCCTGATGAATTACAACTGGATGTTGAATAGATTTTTGCAGACAAAAAAATACAATTTCTGCTGAAAAATTCCTGAGCATCTGAAGAAGCATATGGTAAAAATTGTTAGATACAAGCACGGGTTATATCTAGTGAGACTGTACTTTAGTTTTACTACGAAGGATATCTTCAGTATGCGGAACGGATTTAAAACTGCTCCAAAAGATCATTTTTATATCCGTCTTGGATCCATCCCGCAGTTGGAAACTATCCTTTGTGAACCTCAGCGTAATGTACCACGAAACACGTAAATAAATCGAATCAGTAGACGTATTAAACAATTTTCACTGTAAGCCTGCAATCTCTATACAAAACCGTAGGATAACGACCCGAAATGACCGTCGCAGCGTCTTTTTTACAGCTCTGGCGGTTTATAGGTTATAGATTCTAACCATATCACTACATTGTAAAACGGTGTATGGCGTATCGCATCAAAATGTAAAACAACCGGCTCTGTCGTCTCCCCACTTACGAAAGAACGCATCCAATCATAATTAATCACTAAACTCATTGCACAGTTGAGCGTGATGTCTTTGACTTATATTCGGACCTCCTGAAATGAAGGACGTGATATAGCTATCAGCACCGTATAACTCTAATTCGTCTGATGGTACGTAATACAAAAGGCGCCTATCTAATCTTTCTAGATAGTAGTACAGTTTGAAACAAGTTTGAGCTGTCGTGTATGCGGCTATAATGACACTTGTGTAGGGGGTTGGTATCAAGGAATCGTGTGTGTTGCGCGTGGTAACGTAAAACATCTTGTCGGCTGTAGTTAAAATATCTATAATTTCTACCTTCGGACTTGTAAGCAAATTCACGAGTTTTCAACGCGTTGTCACAATTTCTGTTTTATGTAGATACACACGAATACACATACACACACACGCACCATCTTCTAATACTGTTTCCGCTGCAAGGACAGCCGATCAAACGCACGTTTTAGGCTTTGGAGCCTTGGTGTTTCTCGCCCTTAGTATTCGGAGTTTCAGAATTTCTCGATGTAGTATTGGAAGTACAGTGTATGCCTACTGTACATTTAGGCTCTGAAGACTATAAAGAGAAACTCAGAAACTACAAAATCTACGAGGACCAATTCCTATACTCTGAAAACACCTCGACTCCGATAAGTTTGTAAAACAAGCACTTTTTATTCACCTTCTAGTTTCTGTGCATTTACTCTGAACTGTAACACTGTTCACTTTAATGCGTAGTAATTTTTTGATCAAATTGACATACGCTCAAATATAATCGTTCAGAAAATATAGCTAAGCATTTGACGAAAATTAAAATGTATGCGCTAATTTTCTGGAACATCCATAAGACAGTCAGCGTAGTGCCTGAGAGCGAGGTTGAAATGAGCTCTTTAACGAACAAAGCCAAATTAAAATGGGGAAATTAATTTTACAGCGGTCGGGTCGTTGCTCGGGGCCGTAAGTCAGTTTCATTGAAATCTAAGAAAATATTTGATGTGTTTTAAGCCTATTATTACTGTTTAAGTTATATCAACTTTGCCGAGCTTCCTCTATGTTAGTTTATGCCGTTGGAGCTAACCTATCATAAGTGTTAAAGCATTTTCGGTTTAATTGAGATGTCGCTTAAACTTTAATAGTGCAACTGCGCTCTTAGAGTATCAAAATGAAAAACATACACGATAAAAATTAGGAAACAAGACCTGGTTAGAATCGCAATTAGGGAGAACTTCACCGCAGCCACAGGTTCAACCAGGTCCATCTACTCCGTAGCAACGAAGTTCGTTTCCTTCTCCAGTTCGGAACGACGATGACGATGACGATCATGATCAAGACAATGAAAACGGAGATTGACTATGACAATGACCATGACAATAACAGTGACGATTACGATGACGATGATGTTAACGGATTCAGTACAGGGACGACAATGATAACAAAATTGACAGCAATATTCCCCGAGTCGAGCTCATAATGGGAAATGGAGTCTCATCTCTGAGCTCGATTTCGAGGATATACAGCGACGTTGGACAAAAAAGCCAAGAGAAATGACAAGACGAATTTTGATAAGTATCATTGAAAAACAAAATTTAACACAAATGTCTCAGACTGGAAGAGGAAATAGAAGATTAATCCCGCAGCATATACTTCGAACCATACAGAGTAAGATTTCTGAATAACTTTTCAATTGAGGTCGAATGAAATCATTAATTAAAGTAAACGTTTACGCTTGATATTCTGTTTTACTTAGCGTTCACATTCAACCATACAGAATCACGATTTCGCTTCACTTACTATGAATTTAATACTTGAGTCACAACAAATTAAAGAAGTGTCTTTCGAACAAATGAATTTGAAAAACGCCATCAGGACGAGGAAGAAATTCTCTGTACATTTCCTGTTGGTCCGCCTATGTATTTATCACCAGTTTTTCTTCCATTTGAAGATAATCACGCTCTGTTAGTACAACTAGTGAAAAAAGAAGCATTACAAAATTTGTTGGCTACTGTGTATTGCTCAACGGCGCTCGGACGACGAAACAATTGTTATCACGTGATTCTTTAGTAGCTGCTATGTTACTTGAAAATCAGAAAAACAATTGAATGTAGCTGCTCATTTGAACAATTCTATAATTCATTCTTTAAAAACAGTCACGACAAAACCATCGTGACTAGTTGTCGATGTGTCATCAAAATGGCATATTCATTTGCGGAATATCTCTACGTGTTAAAGATTCTGGGTACATGTGACGATAAAGTTGGAGCGGCTGCTAGAGAGTATGCAGCGCGCTTCCCGAATTCACGGCATCCTGACAAGAATTTGATTCGTGGGGCTGAGGATAGGTTTAAGAACATCGGCTCGTTTACTCCAGTACGTAGCAAGGCTGGATGTCTCCGAACCACTCGGTCAGTTGCCGTTGAAAAAAGCATTCTTCAGAGCGTTGAAGAAGACCCTACGCGTAGCGTGCGTCCACTAGAACGTTTGCACGGAATTGACAAAAGCTCCGTGCACAGGATATTGCGTGCAGAATGTCTTCACCCATTTCACTATAAACGGGTTCAGTGGTTAAAGTCGCAAGATTACGCTGCACGTCTTAACTTTCGTCCTGTGAATATCGTGTGGACTAACGAATATTCGTTCAGTCAGGAGATGGTTTTAATGTGCACAACAGTCACATGTGGACACATGAAAATCCACATGCAATGCGTATTTAAAATTTCCAGACTCTTTCCATTTACAGATGCATCCTTGTTGTTCATTTCCTCTCCTGGATGCAGGAGTACACGTTCCAGAAGATTTTCGTGGAGTTGTCCTGTTCCTGGTTTATTCCCTGTCAGACAACTAGAATTTCTACTGTTATGATGAAGTCATCGCTTGGGCATCTCAAAGTAAAAAGCGTAATTCTTCAACCGTGTACGGAGTTGCAGGGGTACTAGTTCTAGCAAATTTCCGTGGAATTCTGTTCTTCCTGAACATTTGCATACCTGAACTAATTTCTAACACAATGTACAATTTGTACTGTCGTGGCAATATCAGCTCCTAAGCATTCCAAGATAGAGTTTAATCTGTGTAAAAATGTAGTGTATGCCAGTAGTCTGAGAATAGCATGACAATGACCATGGCACGAGATTTGATTTGGTGTGACTACTGTGTCTGAAAAAAATAAGACAGCTTATTTAATTCCATTTTCTTGGGCAAACGTTTTTATGTTTTATTTATTATTTTACAAGAAATTAAATGATTGCTTTTTAAATAAAAATATGAAAAGGGAAGAAGAAGAAGAATCAGAATACTTCTCATACTTTCGAAATATGAAAAACGTCTGTTAGAAAGTATGTGATGGTACTAGTAGCCATACTTTTCGTATATGCAGTAGCCACACAATTTCTAGATCATTGCCGTGCACAGTACTTTCAAAAGTGATAATACTGTATTGCTGCAGCTGTAAAACCCTTTTCATTTCTAGATGCCTCTTCGGTGCCCAATTTTTTTCTCGGATGCATGATTATTTGTTCCAGCACATGTCCTCCTCTTCATGAGCCCTCCTGATGTTCCGTGGATTCCTATTTCGAAGACATCTTGCATCCTCAATTCTTGCTTGAATTCTTAACGTGAGATATTTAGCAGACAGTACTGTATTCCTTGTAAATAAATAAATCAATTTATTCTAATCGAAAACAATTAATTAAAAAATATTTTCAGTACTGCGTAGTAATTTTAATTATTCGTGGTCTCTGACCCTTGTACAACACTTATGTTATATCGATGGCATACGTATTCTGTACCAAGCAATTTAATTTTAGTTATCCGGTCAATTATATCTCAGGCATGTGACTTGATATGCCGCCTTATGCAATCCTTCTACTACGAAGGATTCGGAAGACATGACACAAAGGTTAAGAATGGAATGTCTAAAATCTGTAATTTATCAGTGTCTCCCTATTTCTCCATCCAGATAATCTTTGTGCAACGTGGCGAAGAAACCTCTGCATATCAAGTGCCCTGATTTGTGGGACACTTTCATTAAAGGTACCTAACTATCAGATTGAGAACCACTACATTGAGCGTTTGGCATCTAGTAAGCATCTGCGCGGGTGGCTGCACCATCATCGATGCCACTGAGAAACAAAAGAGAGCGAAGAAAACTCGAGTTCGCAGATTCCTTATATTCCGGTGGTGCTTCGCTCTGATTGGTCACCTTTGATCTGCTCTCATTTAAAATCTAAGAATTTCTGGACACAAGAAGTCATTTTCCTGATCTTTAATGCCTCCATCGTGAACACGACCATACCCCGGAGGTGCATGAATTTTGGGACACCTGGTATATATAAATTCTATAAATGTTTCTAAATTCATTTGTTCGGATATCTTAGTATTCAAACCAGTTCTAAATTAATAAATTGTGACCTATTTCCCGGTTCGATGGCGGCCGAGATAGTGGGTCTTCGCAAAAATAGCAAAACGAACAGGGGGAGGGTCGGTAAAAGAAGGGGACACGAGGGTAAGATAGAAGAGAATATAATTAATAGATAAATGAGCAGCCAGTACAGAGAAGAAACAGAAACAGAAGTAATATAAGTTTGGGAGTTCTGGACCAGGATTCCTGTAACCGACATTTACCGACACTCTAGAACCTTCGATGGTGGGTGTCCGTACTAAGTTGCCGTCGTGCGCTCTACGATTTCAGGAAGTGACGGCACTGAAACCCCTATTTTCTAGGAATTATGAGGGATTCGAGGAATTTTACGTTGGATTTCATGAATTTCACGCGATCGAGAAGCTTTTAGAACCTTCTAGAACCTTCTAGAAGCTTCGACGGTTCGTATCCGTGCTAAATCGCGGAGGTTCGTTCCTAGAGCCGGCGACCCTCTCGCATGACATTTTGTAGCATCCCCTTGCCCCTCGACCCCGAAGAAGCTTCTAGAAGCTTCGACGAGACACCCCCCCCCCCCCTCCTACCCTAGCTCGCCCGTGAAAGTTGGTGCAGGTTTTTCGGACGACAGCCCTCAGTCGGTTTGGCCTCCAACGTTATCTCGAGAATGCAGTCCCTCATCCTCCGAGGTGTCAAATTACTCTTAGGAGGGGGATTAACGTTCGTCCGAATATTCTAGAACGTAAGTGTGCAGTTTCGTCGCTCCGTCTGGAAGCTGCATCGACCTTGATATTGATTCCAGGGATTTCATAGACTTCAGTCGGCGGTTCGATTCCTAGAAATTTGTGAAACCTCCCATCCCCGTTTTAACTCTTAGAACAAAGGAGAGTTTCCTATAAAAGGAGAAGCAGAATGTGTCTTTGTTAGTCTTGTGTGACAATTCGATCGATGCTAAATACGAGGAAACAACGCGAGCTCAGAGTTCGAATACAGTTCCTGTTAAAGAATATCGCGGAAGTGAAACAGTTGATTGAAGCTAGAAGAGATTGTAGAAATCTCATTAGAAATTTGAAGAAAATCCATCTAAATTGAACGCAATGAATTTCTCAAAATCAACAAAGTGGGTCGTTTGGAGGAATTTCTTCCAACGAAGAAGCTATCGGAGCTAGAAGTTAAAAGAGAATATAAGATCAGCAGTCTACGAAAGATTTAAACAAAATACGGAGCAAGATTATTGGTGGACATCGACAATAGTTTCTCTGCGTTTTTACCGGCAAGCATGTCAAAAGCCGTGAAGGATGACAACGATCTGTTTCAGAACATGGTGCGTGCTGCCGACGAGAATCGACTGTTCATGCGTTATCTCGGTGGGCAGTATAATCAGATTGAGTTTCAATGTTTGTAATCGTGCTCCTAATATTATGTGCGCGTGTTAAATAAATATACAACTGATTATTTCTATGTTTCTTTATTTGCAATCCTCGTCCTCAAATTACATTTATCATTCCAATAACCACTTCCTTAACAATTTAACGTTTTCCATCGAATACTGGAAATGCGGTGCATGGTGATGCGTGCATCGGGTGAGTAAGTTTTTGCGCAGGTTTTGCAGCGAAGGGCAACCCAGATCTCTTAGGTCCGCGATGTGTTCCGATCGCTCTACGAAGGCTCCCAACCATCTCTTTTTCTCCAGTCCTTTCACATAGATCCTGGACGCATCTTGCAGAGTGACTCGAAGAATCCTTTCTGCGTGATTGTAAGGTACATCACCGGAGGTCCAAGATACCCCATGAAAATTACGTTCTAACCACAAATTCATGCTCTTGTACTTGGCGGGCAAACATTTCCACGGACAAGGTGGTCGAAACAGAAACGTTGCAGGCTCGGAGAAGTCGCTGCCGACTCCGATGATAGACAGCTCCTTCAAGACAAACTCGTTCGATGGTTTCTTGAAACCTTGTACGTCCACGATGAATTCCATTCTGATGAACTGCGCAGGGAGAGACGATTGCATCCTCTTTATACCAATTTTTTCACCCCACCACTGATCGGGTTGTATTCGACTATACGATCGTGCAGAATCAGACAAAACGCCGATGTCTCGGTAGGGAAATTGTTATCCGCCTCAAATTCGAGACGGACGTCGACTGGTCCAAATTTGAGGGACTCGTTTTGTTTGGAGCAATCGATGACGATTAGTGGACCATAGGCGAGAAAATCACTCTTCCTCAGTACGGACTTAGGCTCTTAGCCGTAATAAGTAGCTTAAAAGTTTACATGCATCTCGTACAGCAGTGCAAACTGATTACGATCAATGTCAAGGTTTAGGTTTCCATAGGGGTAAGCATTGCGAATTCAAGAAGACTTTAACGTCTCTGACATTGCAATGGTCAAAGTGACTGGCATTCTTATGTAAAGAGTAAATATTCGATGAAGGAGAATAATCGGGTAACACAACGTAGATTAATAAAACTTAGATTTATTGTATTAATAAATGTTGTTTAAGAAAACGTCCCTCATAGGTCTTGCTTATACGAAGCACAAAAGGCAACTAACTGCTTATGTCTTGTGACGTTAAAATACCGCGTCACAATGTCCCGAGATGAGAACTGTCGTGTTTCGATTACGGGACGCGTTACCGTCCCTCGGGAAAAACCCATAAAGTACCGGCCAAGAACTTCAGGGTCCTCAATTGTATTGTAGATTACTAAGATTAATTATTTTGTTCCGTACACCTATTTCATGCATCTCGTATCCGGCCACTACCACCATCACCATCCCACTGAGGAAAAAGCGAATAACAACAACACCGGCAGATCATCGGCCGCAGTCTCGCAAGGAGCACGCCGTCACCACTCCCGCAAGGGAACGCGGAGGTGTAACACAACATCAGACACCTCCACCCCACAGCTGACCACCCCGAATAAAGTAGGGAGCCGTTACAGCGAGAAACATTGCCATGGACCATCCCGATACCGTAATATCGCCGGTACTGACGTCCCGCGAAGGGAACGCCGTACGTACCGAAGAGTGAGGAGAGCGACAAGAGCTGTCCAGGTGAGAGGGGTCGCAACCTTCCACCACCAAGCCGTCCCGACGAGAGTCCAGACGAAGATCACCACCGGACGACAGATCCGAAGAACCCTGGCTATGGCAACAAGTTGTGACATCTCGAAGTTCCGAGTCCCGTGAACAGGATCCGTCGCGAGGACTAAGATCAGTAATTAACGTTACCGACCTCCGGATCATTAGAAAGAATCGAAAGTCAGGAGGCTCCGGTCTTAGACATAAGCGAATTCCGCGTCCTTCTCGTAGGATTAAGGTGATAGAAATTAACGATAAAGTATCACGAATTACCGATAGAGTTACTAATAACTCTCGCGCAATTATTAAAGAAAATAGAGTTCAGCGGCACGTTTAAAGACTAGCGCGAGGACCTACGATTAGCGATTGACTCCGACGTGACGATTGGCCCAGGAGGGCCTGACGGGGGTGACGGAGCTAGCGCTGGCCCCGGAGTCCCGAAGGACTTCCCTGGAGCAAATCATTCATTCTCGTTTTGTTTGCCGTTTTGGCCGGTGCGTTCAGTTTATAATAGTTGTACCGAAATACACCGTTGTATCGTTCACGGTAAGCGTCTCGTTGTCAAAAGGGCGAAATCTTTTCTCATTAACGCGATAATCGCTTAACAGTGATTCCTTTTCTCGATACCTTTCCTCCCGGCCACGGCCTAGGAGACGAACGCGTAACGTCAGGAAGGAAAAGATTCCGTGCCTATTGCGTGGACTATATCATATTGTATTATATTATTTATTCTGAAGATTCCCGTTGTCGGTATTCTCGTTCAATAGTCTAACTCGGTGACCCTGGAGATTCAAAAGGGAAACCACGGATCACGCTTCTCGTGTTCCGTGAACATTATTGTACTTCAGGCTTTTCCTTAATCGTTCTATACTAACTAAATCATTATCTTATTTTTTCAATACTTGTCTCATTCTTCCGTGTCAATAACTTTGTATGATTTATCGTAAGTCATTGTAATTATATTATATCTCTTGGTGTTACGTATCCCCTATTGTTCCGATGTGCAGATCCGCCACTCGACCATAATCGTGACGATACTTGTTCCCGTTACCCGCCTATCGTCGTTTCCTTGGAGACGCAAGTACCTCTGACCTCCGCGCGAGTAGGGTAGTATCGCTCTCGACGTATTTGCCGCGTGTGCAAGAAGGAACCCGTATCTCTTCGCATCTAATTTCCAGTCGCGAACTGTACCACTATCTTGTTGCTTTATTAACTTTGTTGTTGTTCTCCTAAGTCCCAGAATAAAGGGCCACTTGTTACATTGGTTATTGTTGAAATTCGAGATTCTCAATTTTTTTGCTGTTACAACATCCGTGCGTTCCCCGCCCCTCTGATGCACCCGCATCGGTCTAGCTAGCCTGACAGATTTCCCTCCTTTCCTCGGAAAACTACCTGTCCCGTTCCGTGGCACTAAGGTGTGCCTGGCGCCCAAAAGGCTTTCGGAAAAGGGGGGGAGTACCAAGGTTTGTGACGTGAAGCTGTATCGTACTCTAGGGAAATTACATTCCCTAGCAAATAGCGTCACAGTCTTTATGCCCTTTTGTTCGCTTGGACGTTCGCGCGTCGTACTTTGACACAAGTCGCCCCTCTTTCCCCGCGGTCTGTTTATATTTCGCTCGCTTGACAACGATACGATCTCCCACGTAGAAAATACAAAAACAAAAAGATGCTGCGTACGCCGCAGAAGACTTTCGTAGAAACAAAATTAATACATATATTAGTAAAATGCGTCCCAATAAAATTCGACACTACATTCGGCCGTCCTGACAGAATATTCGCCTCGAATATTCGTTATTGTTCATCGTCTTCGTCGCTATCGGGTGAATCTTCGTAGTCGTTTTCTATCCAAGGCTTCATTGAATCAGCAGCTGTCGAAGTGTGGCGGTGCCCTTCATGCTCGCCAACTTTTTGCACCACATAACGATCGTTACGCAATACTTTGATAATTTGGTAGGGTCCAAAATACTTGTAAGCGAACTTCAATCCGGGACCTTGCTGTGTTCGCCTTATCGCGACGATGTCACCCTCTCGATAAACGAAGGCTTTCTTAACTCGTTTTGCAACAGCTCTTTAATATCAGGATCGTCACGGACCCGTGGGTGTATCCCGAACAATAATCGAAACGGCATCATCCCAATACTTCGTTGTGGCGTTGTATTTAAGCATTGCTGCACCGCGTCTACGTACTTGTGCCACTCCTCGGGTTTAGGCGCCGATAATTTTGTCAACAGCGGTATCATCGTTCGGTTAATTCGCTCGACTTGACCGTTACTTCGTGGAATCCCAGTCGTAATTAAGACATGCTCGATGCACTCCGCTTGACATAATAAAATCTAAATAATCTTTGAATTCTTTTGACACAAAAACGGAACCTCGATCGGAGATTATTCTTCTCGGATTTCCAAAAATAATCGACTGTTTTTGCAGGCAGTTAATTTACCTCAGCGGCAGTTATCCATCTCATCGCGTACAGCCACATAAATTTCGAAAAGGCATCCACCACGACAAAGATCTGCGCATAACTTTTTTTCGTCGAAGGTAATGTGCCCAGATGATCGATGTGAAGCGTGTCTAACGACGCGTTCCCCTTTTCGATCGGATTGAGAAGACACTGTTTTTTTCCTTTTGGACGCTCTGCTAAAATACATGCGATGCAGTTCCGAACGACCTTCTCGACTTTTGATCGTAGCTGCGGTATCCAGTAATCATTTTGTACCAGAGACTCAGTTTTGCCGATCCCAAAATGTCCTCGCTCATGCTCTCTTCGAATTATTTGAATGTGCATCGCCTTGGGAACAACCAGTCGCATCTCGTCACCGACGTCTTTATATAGGAGCCCCCCCCCCCCGCACTACATAACCGTCGAGATTTTTCTGTTTTGCCTCGTCTAATTTTCTTTTCAGATCTTCGTCGTTTGATTGCGCCCATCTCAATCGCATCGTTAACCCTTCGTCGCACTCGTCAATCATCATACACGTCTGAAGCGGGTGTCTGCTCAGGGCGTCCACATGTCGCATACTCTTGCCAGGTCGGTGCTCTATCGTGTACCGAAACTCTTCCAGCAATAAAGCCCACCGAGCCACTCGTACGCAGAGATCTCGTTTGTTCATTGTTAGCGCGAGTGCGCGACAGTCGGTTATTATCTTAAAAGGTATGTCCAACAAGTACACGCGGAATCGTTTGAGCGCCTTTATAATTGCAAGAACTTCTAGCTCGTAGCTTGTATATTTTGACTCTGCCGACGTCGTCTTGCCGCTCGCATAATATACCGGGTGTAACAGTTGATCCTCGCTGTCTCGTTGTAAAAGGATCGCTCCATAGCCATGCATCGATGCGTCAGTATGGAGTTCCGTATCAACCCCCACCCGATGTACACTCAACACGGGTCTCCCGCTCAGCAGTATTTTCAGTTGCATAAACGCGTCTTTCTCACTCGTACCGAAATTAAATTCTACGCCCATTTTCAGTAGGTAGGTCAGTGGTCGAGCTATCGTCGAGTATCCCGCGATAAATTTGCGGAAATATCCGGTCAATTGTTATCATCGATGACCTCGCAGATCGGCTTGATTGTGGATTTACCTCGCGCTGAATGCAAGTCTACGGTGTCTAGGAAATCAGCTCCGATCAGTACTTTTTGTCGCGATACCTCGTCGGAAACGACTCGAATTAAAATCGGGTATGAGTGCTCATCTATCGTGATTTTCGCGCAAAATTCATCCAATGCCGGAATGTTACTAGATCCTACGCCCGAGATTTTAATCGCGGTTGGCTCGAGTGGATGTATTCCCATTTTCACGAATTCGTCTTCGCGCATTATCGTAACATCGCTCCCTGTGTATAAAAGCGCTTCGACATGTCTACCATTTATCATGATATCTTTCATGTACTTCTTACGCACACCGCACGACACAGTGCGTGCGTTCCTCGATTCATCGTTCTTCTCCGTACATTTTGATGCAACGTGTCCGTGCTTACCGCATTTAAAGCACTTAACACCGAGATCCTTTGTCGGACACGACGAGCTGACGTGGTCGGGCATACCACAGTTGTAGCAGCGCCTTGTATTTGTTGTTTTCTTCGTTCCGCTGCCACTTGCCCCACTTCTCTCACTCTTCGCGCTCTCGCCAGATTTCTCGTTCTGCTCGGCTTTTGACGGTGCGCCGCCCCGTTTGTCATGCCTGTTGGAACTCGATACACCGCGGTCTCGTAGCGTTATCTTATCGAACGCCTCTAGTAGAGCGTCTGTTGTATCAAACCGCTGCATTCGGGCTTGATCACGCAACGTATTGTCCGGTATTCCGTCTATGAGATAATCCACTAATTCATCTGCGTCAATTGGTACACGGTTTCCCAGTATCATCTTATCGTGGGCATATTCATGGAATGTTTCCTAATTTTTCCATAGTCGTCCTTCGAATTTTTTTCGCATCGCAACTTTGCTATGGCGACGACGAAACATCGTTTTTAATCCGTCGATAATCGCATCGAACGTCATACTAATGTATTCGGGCCTCGAGTGGAACCACTCGAGCGCCTTCTTCTTCAACTTCATCCCGATCAAAATTTTCGCAGCATCATCCTCGCGCCGATACGTTGCTTTTATAAACTTTAACTGCTTTTCCCAGGTGTCAAAATCACCGGAGATACCGTCAAATTCGCTCACCAAGTCGGCGATCGCTGTCAGAGTCATTTGCATGTGTCCTTGCGCAGGCGCCGCCGCAACACCGTTACCGCCGTCTATCACCTGAGCATTTTGGTCCTGGTTTGCGTTATTGGCACGCTGGTTACCACGCAAAAATTCGATCTCTCGTCGAGCTAACGCAAGTTCGCGCTCGGCGAGTTCTTTCTCGCGTCTACAATATTCGATTTCCCGGTCGCACGATTCATTCCCACCACGTCATGCATTTTCCTCGTCGTCCTTTTGTCCATTCATCCAATCACCGGATGGATCATTTTCCATCAATCGAAGAATTAATTCGGCTTTTGTTCCCGTCGTTGGCAATCCGTACGTGTTTGCAATATGTTGCAATTCTACCACCTTAAAATCGCTTGGCTCAGGCATCGTTGCCGATTTTCGTTAACACGCCTGTAAAACACACGAACTCCGTATACATACACAATCGTCGTCTACACAGTCTTTTTGTGTACACGTATAACCCGTCTGAATGTTCGTGACGCACACACACAGATTCCAACGCACACGTATATCCCGTCTGAATATTCGTGACGCACTATTGTTCTCTTCGTCTTATCGTCTTATTGTCTTTAGTCTTTAGTTCGCACGTAACTTCCACAATATATATATTTCAACACGGCAAATCGCGGTTTTGTCTTAGCGCCGGTCACACCGACAGATTCTCTTCATCAGTATCCCGGTTGAGCCCCCAGTTGTAAAGAGTAAATATTCGATGAAGGAGAATAATCGGGTAACACAACGTAGATTAATAAAACTTAGATTTATTGTATTAATAAATGTTGTTTAAGAAAACGTCCCTCATAGGTCTTGCTTATACGAAGCACAAAAGGCAACTAACTGCTTATGTCTTTATGCCCTTTCGTCCGCTTGGACGTTCGCGCGTCGTACTTTGACACAAGTCGCCCCTCTTTCCCCGCAGTCTGTTTACATTTCGCTCGCTTGACAACGATCCGATCTCCCACGTAGAAAATACTAAAACAAAAAGATGCTGCGTACGCCGCAGAAGACTTTCGTAGAAACAGAATTAATACATATATTAGTAAAATGCGTCCCAATAAAATTCGACACTCCACTTATTTGTATTCTTCTTTTTGCCGGTTTGGAATCCCAGTATGACATATCGAGGTTTTTCAAGTTGACTGGACGTCTTGATGGTCCAGACGTGTTTCGAAGTGGTAGGGAGCAGAGGGTACTCGTACAGTTCCCAGGTGCGGAAGCTCATAGGGATAGGTGCATCCCTCTCGATGAATCTCAGCAGTTGTATCTTTCGTCGATCCGACACCTTTACTTACGGTATCAGCCATTCCAATTTTTGAATTACGACCTGTATTCTTCCGGAGCAGTTTGTACTATTGCACTGACGTGGCTGTTTGCTCTCGTCAGAATCAACTCGTGCTTAGCGTTAACGACGATTTTGCGATAATCTTCGGCAAAGCCTAGTATCATACTCAACGGTATGGATACGTCGAAGTAACCAGCTGCATCGGTCAATTTCTTTCCTTCCGTTCAACCAGCGTTATCCATCAACGAGCGTTGACCAGGAGTCAGGGAAACGTAACCCTTCATGAGGCTCGTGAGACCAACGTTCTTATTTCGATCGATCTCTATACCATTCATCTCGTAGCGAATCGCCTCGAAGAGATGGCAAATGCCGTTATTGACCAGAACGGTATTCGTAGCCGCTGTGGAACCATCCTCCTTGACGAGTTTTTCATACACGTGCAGCGAACTTCTGCTCGGTAGTAAACAAAGGTTTTGATGTTGAACGGAGATTCGAATCTCGTCGCTGTTGTTGAACGTTGACGAGGCGTAAGGTTAATGTGCATGCGTTTCATAGTGCGCTATAAATTCATTGAAGACGATCGGTGTCTGAATGTTCAACGTTTCTTCCTCCATGGTACGCAGCATACGAAAAGAATGCAGTAGATCGAACGCTTTACTTTCCTCTTGTGACTTTGAATCCCAGATTTTTTAGAAATAACACGTTTTGACGTGTGAGCGCTTTGAGCAGCGGTCGACGACTGATTCCTTTTCGGCATCCTGGCTTACTATTATAGCCACTGCCAATCTTTCTGTTATATACGATTCCCATTATCGTATCGAATTAACGTGCAATCTTATCGTTATGACTTCTTCTTGAAAGTTCACCAAGTCTTCGTCCTGATCGACTATTCGCAGCTACAGGTGGTCTATCGTCTTGGTAGCAATCGGTAGGTAAATGACGTGCGACGGCACCTCTATGATCTTGTATCCGGGTATTACGACCGAAAAGAACTCATGTATGGTGTGCACTTTACGATCGTTGATATAAGCACCCGTAGTGACGTTGCATTCGATTTGCAGAGCGTTCACCTTGAGAATGGCTACTGGTACGTCGGACGTATGCAATTTATTAGCTTTCAGAACGCGACGAGTAAAGCCCAGCAAACGGCCTATGAAATCATCGGGTCGAAAGTCGACATCACGGTTACACTTAATTTCGCTGCCTAACGTATTATTGTTAGGCTTAATGTGAATGACGATAGTCTTATCCGTCAACGCGCTCTGCACGTAGTTCTCGATATTCTTTATCTCGTAGCTACCAGTAGGTATAGTGATAACTTCATACCCTACGTACAGCTTATTGTGATCAGTGTCCACGTTGGGTATCGAATTGAAGGTTAGCAGTTCGATGAGTCCCAGAGTGTAATTTTTGTACGGGGAAAGCTCGATAGGAGGAAAGTATTGGGCTTCGAGTATGGAGAAGGTGCCTGATAAGGTTAACGTGAATGAATCCTCCATGATCGCAGACGCTCAACTGACCTTGTGAAATTACATAGCACGTTTATATTGACGATACTTGTTCTTATAATTTAACTGTCCACACAAGAACTTTAGACACAAGTGTCCGCATGCGAAAGTATCATATTCTTGATATCGCTCGTAATTGTACT